>BGZK01003174.1:0-30489 GCA_005406025.1 Eumeta japonica
CTAAATATCTTATATAAGCGATGTGAAAGTAGCACACGCTGAGGCGTTTTTATCTCAGTGCACACGGATGGCGTTGTCTTACAATATCCGCATAAGCGATCTGATAGGTAGCATAGGCAAAGTGTGTCGTTTCAGCATGCACGAGATGGCGCTGTTCTGAAATATCTTATATAAGCGATGAAAAGTAGCACACGCTGAGGCGTTTTATCTCAGTGCACACGGATGGCGTTGTCTTACAATATCCTATAAGCGATCTGATAGGCAGCAAAGGCAAAGTGTGTCGTTTCAGCATACACGAGATAGCGCTGTCCTGAAATATCTTATATAAGCGATGTGAAAAGTAGCACACGCTGAGGCGTTTTATCTCAGTACACGGATGGCGTTGTCTTACAATATCCTACATAAGCGATCTGACCGGCAGCAAACGCCGAGACGAGTCGTCTCAAAACACATTAGATAGCGCTGTCCAAATATCTTATATAAGCGATCTGAAAAGTAGCACACGCTGAGGCGTTTTATCTCAGTACACACGGATGGCGTTGTCTTACAATATCCGCATAAGCGATCTGATAGGTAGCATAGGCAAAGTGTGTCGTTTCAGCATACACGAGATGGCGCTGTTCTGAAATATCTTATATAAGCGATGTGAAAAGTAGCACACGCTGAGGCGTTTTATCTCAGTACACACGGATGGCGTTGTCTTACAATATCCTACATAAGCGATCTGACCGGCAGCAAACGCCGAGACGAGTCGTCTCAAAACACATTAGATAGCGCTGTCCTTAAATATCTTATATAAGCGATCTGAAAAGTAGCACACGCTGAGGCGTTTTATCTCAGTGCACACGGATGGCGTTGTCTTACAATATCCGCATAAGCGATCTGATAGGTAGCATAGGCAAGTGTGTCGTTTCAGCATACACGAGATGGCGCTGTTCTGAAATATCTTATATAAGCGATCTGAAGTAGCACACGCTGAGGCGTTTTATCTCAGTACACACGGATGGCGTTGTCTTACAATATCCGCATAAGCGATCTGATAGGTAGCATAGGCAAAGTGTGTCGTTTCAGCACACACGATGGCGCTGTTCTGAAATATCTTATAAAGCTGATGTGAAAAGTAGCACACGCTGAGGCGTTTTATCTCAGTGCACACGGATGGCGTTGTCTTACAATATCCCGCATAAGCGATCTGACCGGCAAAACGCCGACGACGTCTCCAACACATTAGATAGCGCTGTCCTGAAATATCTTATATAAGCGATCTGAAGTAGCACACGCTGAGGCGTTTTATCTCAGTGCACACGGATGGCGTTGTTTACAATATCCGCATAAGCGATCTGATAGGTAGCATAGGCAAAGTGTGTCGTTTCAGCATGCACGAGATGGCGCTGTTCTGAAATATCTTATATAAGCGATGCAGAAAGTAGCACACGCTGAGGCGTTTTATCCAGCGCACACGGATGGCGTTGTCTTACAATATCCTACATAAGCGATCTGATGGTAGCAAAGGCGGCGTCTCAGCAAACATGCAGATGGCGCTGTTATGAAATATCTTATATAAGCGATCTGAAAGTAGCACACGCTGAGGGTTTTATCTCAGTGCACACGGATGGCGTTGTTTACAATATCCGGCATAAGCGATCTGACTGGCAGAAACGCGGAGACGTGTCGTTTCAGCATACACGAGATAGCGCTGTGAAATATCTATATAAGCGATGTGAAAAGTAGCACACGCTGAGGCGTTTTATCTCAGTGCACATGGCGGCGTTGTCTTACAATATCCGCATGCGATCTGATAGGTAGCATAGGCAAAGTGTGTCGTTCCAGCATACGAGATGGCGCTGTTCTGAAATATCTTATATAAGCGATGTGAAAAGCACGCTGAGGCGTTTTATCCAGTGCACAATGGCGTTGTCTTACAATATCCTACATAAGCGATCTGACCGGTAGCAAACGCTGAGACGAGTCGTCTCAAAACACATTAGATAGCGCGCTGTCCTGAAATATCTTATATAAGCGATCTGAAGTAGCACACGCTGAGGCGTTTTATCTCAGTGCACACGGATGGCGTTGTCTTACAATATCCGCATAAGCGATCTGATAGGCATAGGCAAGTGTGTCGTTTCAGCATGCACGAGATGGCGCTGTTCTGAAATATCTTATATAAGCGATGTGAAAGTAGCACACGCTGAGGCGTTTTATCTCAGTACACACGGATGGCGTTGTCTACAATATCCGCATAAGCGCGATAGGTAGCATACGCAAAGTGTGTCGTTTCAAACACACACGAGATAGCGCTGTTCTGAAATATCTTATATAAGCGATCTGAAAGTAGCACACGCTGAGGCGTTTTATCTCAGTACACACGGATGGCGTTGTCTTACAATATCCCGCCATAAGCGATCCGGTAGCAAACGCCGAGACGAGTCGTCTCAAAACACATAGGCGCTGTCCTTAAATATCTTATATAAGCGATCTGAAAAGTAGTACACGCTGAGGCGTTTTATTCCAGTGCACACGGATGGCGTTGTCTTACAATATCCGCATAAGCGATCTGATAGGTAGCATAGGCAAAGTGTGTCGTTTCAGCATGCACGAGATGGCGCTGTTCTGAAATATCTTATATAAGCGATCTGAAAAGTAGCACACGCTGAGGCGTTTTATCTCAGTGCACACGGATGGCGTTGTCTTACAATATCCGCATAAGCGATCTGATAGGTAGCATAGGCAAAGTGTGTCGTTTCAGCATGCACGAGATGGCGCTGTTCTGAAATATCTTATATAAGCGATGTGAAAAGTAGCACACGCTGAGGCGTTTTATCTCAGTACACACGGATGGCATTGTCTTACAATATCTCATATAAGCGATCTGACCGGCAGCAAACGCTGAGACGAGTCGTCTCAAAACACATTAGATAGCGCTGTCCTTAAATATCTTATATAAGCGATCTGAAAAGTAGCACACGCTGAGGCGTTTTATCTCAGTACACACGGATGGCGTTGTCTTACAATATCCTACATAAGCGATCTGATAGGTAGCATAGGCAAAGTGTGTCGTTTCAGCATACACGAGATGGCGCTGTTCTGAAATATCTTATATAAGCGATCTGAAAAGTAGCACACGCTGAAGCGTTTTATCTCAGTGCACACGGATGGCGTTGTCTTACAATATCCGCATAAGCGATCTGATAGGTAGCATAGGCAAAGTGTGTCGTTTCAGCATGCACGAGATGGCGCTGTTCTGAAATATCTTATATAAGCGATGTGAAAAGTAGCACACGCTGAGGCGTTTTATCTCAGTACACACGGATGGCGTTGTCTTACAATATCTTATATAAGCGATCTGACCGGCAGCAAACGCTGAGACGAGTCGTCTCAAAACACATTAGATAGCGCTGTCCTTAAATATCTTATATAAGCGATGTGAAAAGTAGCACACGCTGAGGCGTTTTATCTCAGTACACACGGATGGCGTTGTCTTACAATATCCTACATAAGCGATCTGACCGGCAGCAAACGCTGAGACGAGTCGTCTTAAAACACATTAGATAGCGCTGTCCTTAAATATCTTATATAAGCGATCTGAAAAGTAGCACACGCTGAGGCGTTTTATCTCAGTGCACACGGATGGCGTTGTCTTACAATATCCGCATAAGCGATCTGATAGGTAGCATAGGCAAAGTGTGTCGTTTCAGCATGCACGAGATGGCGCTGTTCTGAAATATCTTATATAAGCGATGTGAAAAGTAGCACACGCTGAGGCGTTTTATCTCAGTACACACAGATGGCGTTGTCTTACAATATCCCATAAGCGATCTGACCGGCAGCAAACGCCGAGACGAGTCGTCTCAAACACATTAGATAGCGCTGTCCTTAAATATCTTATATAAGCGATCTGAAAAGTAGCACACGCTGAGGCGTTTTATCTCAGTGCACACGGATGGCGTTGTCTTACAATATCCGCATAAGCGATCTGATAGGTAGCATAGGCAAAGTGTGTCGTTTCAGCATGCACGAGATGGCGCTGTTCTGAAATATCTTATATAAGCGATCTGAAAAGTAGCACACGCTGAGGCATTTTATCTTAGTACACACGGATGGCGTTGTCTTACAATATCCGCATAAGCGATCTGATAGGTAGCATAGGCAAAGTGTGTCGTTTCAGCATACACGAGATGGCGCTGTTCTGAAATATCTTATATAAGCGATGTGAAAAGTAGCACACGCTGAGGCGTTTTATCTCAGTGCACACGGATGGCGTTGTCTTACAATATCCTACATGAGCGATCTGACCGGCAGCAAACGCCGAGACGAGTCGTCTCAAAACACATTAGATAGCGCTGTCCTTAAATATCTTATATAAGCGATCTGAAAAGTAGCACACGCTGAGGCGTTTTATCTCAGTGCACACGGATGGCGTTGTCTTACAATATCCTACATGAGCGATCTGACCGGCAGCAAACGCTGAGACGAGTCGTCTCAAAACACATTAGATAGCGCTGTCCTCAAGTATCTTCTATAAGCGATCTGAAAAGTAGCACACGCTGAGGCATTTTATCTTAGTACACACGGATGGCGTTGTCTTACAATATCCGCATAAGCGATCTGATAGGTAGCATAGGCAAAGTGTGTCGTTTCAGCATACACGAGATGGCGCTGTTATGAAATATCTTATATAAGCGATGTGAAAAGTAGCACACGCTGAGGCGTTTTATCTCAGTGCACACGGATGGCGTTGTCTTACAATATCCTACATGAGCGATCTGACCGGCAGCAAACGCCGAGACGAGTCGTCTCAAAACACATTAGATAGCGCTGTCCTTAAATATCTTATATAAGCGATCTGAAAAGTAGCACACGCTGAGGCGTTTTATCTCAGTGCACACGGATGGCGTTGTCTTACAATATCCGCATAAGCGATCTGATAGGTAGCATAGGCAAAGTGTGTCGTTTCAGCATACACGAGATGGCGCTGTTCTGAAATATCTTATATAAGCGATCTGAAAAGTAGCACACGCTGAGGCGTTTTATCTCAGTACACACGGATGGCGTTGTCTTACAATATCCTACATAAGCGATCTGACAGGTAGTCCAGGCTGAAGCGTCTTTTCATTATAGTCCACGCGTGATCTGACAGATAATACATATGGGTGCTACATTGTGGTGCCATCTAGTAATACCTGGGTGACCCATAAATTATATAAATTTCGGTTTCAAATGTTCACTTTGTTTATTAAATGATCATAGTATAGTTCAACGTATGCTTATGGTTTTAACCCAACCTTCAGCAGCTCTCCGAGATATTGGTAAAGCTATTCCTTAAGTTTAAATGCAAATAATTTCTACACTGTATTTTCAACATCGCCGTTAAACCCATTTTTTTTCACAAACTAATTGCGTCATGGATCTGAATAAATAGTAGTGTGATACTACAAGATCCGGACTAAATTCTTAAAAAGTTAGGAGTTCAATACTACCAAGTTCTTCGTTTTTTTATAGCATGGTTGAGGGGAAGTCGAGCATGTGAACCATCAGAAAGCGGATGGTCATCGCTGCCCATGGGCACTCGCAACTCAAGAGGAGTCACTAGTGCGTTGCCCGCCTCTCGGGAGGGAATACGCTATCTAACGGAGGGCGATCGGGCCGATGGAAGGGAGCGAGGCGGAGTGGACCACCGGAACTCTCACTCACTGGGCGGAACCTGCTACTTCACATCTGCATTCTGTGAGAGTGTAGTGTTTCAGCGTTCGAGCCAGCTCATTCTGCGCTGCGGCCGAGTCGGCCACGGCGCGATCTCCGCGGCGACACAGACCCCACGTTACTTATGCAATATGTGGCCTAACGTTGTCATGTAGGAGAATTTGTTTTCGTTTTACTAAATCTGAATAGGTATTTTTGCAACAAAATCTCATACATTCGTGTCAGCTGTTTACTATATTTCTCGGCATGTAATTTCAACTCTTCGAGTACACTAAACCATCACAATTCCTAAGACACATAAGGCTTTCGGTTCGAATCGACTTCTTCACGACGGGTTCAGGTGACTGTTCTTTGTCTAACCACCAGTTTTCCACGTTTGAACTGTCCATTTTTCGTCGCAAGTCACGACGCGCTTAATATGACGACCACCTTCCGGCAGGACAAGGAACTGTTTGCACACTTCTATTTGACGTTCCGTTTGATTCGTGGGGCACTATTCGATAACTTTTATAGATCTCACCCAACGATTTTAAGTGGCGATGTGTGGTGTCTTTAGAAGATCTAAAGGAAGCCGATAATAACCAACGAGTGCTGGAAATATGTTGGTTTTCTACTGCATCCTTTGTAGCCTCAACATCCAAGAGACGGGCGACCAGAGTAAGAATGATCTACCAGCGCCAAATCTCTAATATTGATACGATTAAACCGACGCTGCGTGTTCGCTCATTGACTATCTTCTCCTTCTATTTAACTGTTCCTTGTTGCGGCGGCTGCTTTAAATTTTTATTTCTGTAATGTCTTAACAATACGTGGCCTTCATATTTACGGCGCGGCACACGTTCTATCAATAGGTTTGTCCCGTCAGTCAGTACAAACAATATAATTAAAAGAAAGTAAAACATTTGTACTTTCCGTAGAATTAGAATTGTGTAACAAGTTATGACATTTATGAAAATAAGCATATGAATTTCAGTTATGAAAATGGACATTACTTATCAGATACCCTCAATGATTCCCGGTTTCGAATTACATCGACATTTTTACTATTGCAAAGCGACATCTGGTTATAAGATTTGTAACTATACTAACATTCCAAATTTTTATAAAAAACCATGTTATAAATTTGTATTGTTCTTAAAATTAAATACAGTTTGTTAGTTCATAATTTGTATTTCACGAATACTTTCAACTAAATATTGAAAAGGTATTGCATGCCTTAAGCGCGAGCGCAGGTATGCTTCTACTGTCACCTGAAAATCCCGTCTACACTGGTTGTAATCGCAATAACTAAAAAACTATTTAACTGTTAAACTTAATTTCTTTTTCAATTTCGTCACTAATTGATTGGGAATAACTGTATTGAAAATCATAGCTTGATATAGTACCAATTAGCTGTAAATGAATTTTTTAACATGCAGTTATTTATATTTTGATCTATCATTTCGTTCAAATATTTCAAATAGCGATTAAAATGAACGTTTTATGTTATTACCGCCATCTGTTGGCAATTATAAAAATAAATTGAGGGTGAAGTTTTTATTTTTGTGATTGCCAACAGATGGCGGTAGTAATATCATAAATAAAAAAAAAGGAGGATTTTTGGTGAAAAGCTCATATGTTATCATAAATCTCTAATTTAAATAACATATGTATGGCACAAGAGCTTAAGGCATGCGCATTTAGTTTTACCATTTTTTTTGTATATACAATCTTATATTTGTATTTACTTGTACATTACGTAGTTTAATTAATTGAATGTGTAGCAGACGATTTTGTTACAGTTACGCTTACACTTGCATGAATTCAATATGATTTGTAATTTACTAAATTAATTATAATAGACAAATTAGTGTGGAGTTGAATTGTTGTTGTATTTTATACTATTGTAATTTTAAGTTGTAAATTGAAATTACATATACTGAATAAGTAAAGCACGTCCTGCTATCGGCGCGTGAACGGGGGGATGATAAAATATAAGCCACGGTGCGTCCGGTGTTTTACTGGTTTATGTCGTGCAAAATTGTTTGTGACAATATACAGCTAACGTCGCAATTTAACGTTTGATCTGGTCGCGGACCCCGAGGCGCGTTCAGACTCGACGCCCGCGCGGGCCGAGCCTCCACTCGTGTACACCGGCGCACCGGCAGACAACACTCACGGGGTTACAGGCTCAGAAAATAACACAAAGTTTTCACAACACGAGTATATTTCGATACAAATGATATAAACATATTCGACCACGGGCACGGCGCTCGTCGCACTGGCGGCGTGGGCGCACGTCGAGGTCGCAATTATCATTTTCAACAACGTCGCAAGATCGATATATTTACACGAACACATTCGCTTGCTATAACAGTTATATCAAAACAAAGCATCATACATAACGATTTAGTAAAAATGAAGTAACTAATCAAATAAAACAACGTCGGCCGCTAAGAGCGCGACAGCGCGGGAGCAGCACTACGAGACGAATGGCGTGCGGGGGCCGCGCGCGCGCCGGCTACGTCGGCGGGGCACGCCTACACTGAGTTTAACATATTGGACGGACGCTTCCATCGGATTAAAACAAACACCACGCTCTAAAGTACCGGTGTCGGCGCGACTGCGGTTTGGGGACCGGGGGGTGGGGGGCGCCACGGGCGAGCGCCGCATGCGACGCTGCCGAGAGACCATTTCGCGTTAGAATGGTAGTACACGATCAATTGTTATTGCCAGAGACTTGTTTTTAAAACGTATCGTTATTACTTGTATATTATGTCAGATCATAAATGTAATTTCTTAATGTAAATCTCTTTAACCTTTGTTTTTGAACAGTGGGTAATAATATCGTTAAATCGTGACTCCTTGAAAGACGTTTGAACGTGACCGGCGGAAACTGTAACGATAGGAATGTACTGTTTACGTCTATTTATTATCGTAATATAATAAAATTGATATATCTAAGAAATAAAATTTTGGTTCTCCTGTGTCTCGGTTTATATAATTCATTTCTTCTCACTGAATAAACTATAGAGTCGCCTAAATACGACGTCGACACCGCGCCCGCGTCGACGGCGACGCGCGCGCGCACGTACCAATTAATATCACTCTTAATATCAAAAAGTCTGTCTGTAAATCTAGAACTCGACCGCGGTCTTCGACGACCACGACATCGTTAAGTATCTGAGAGTACGACTAATGAATCCTTAACGTAAGCTTTGAGAGCTCGCGAGTGCCGCGGGACTGGCCAAAGCGCATGTGCAAATACAGGTACAAAAACTAGAAATAAGTGTAGCACCGGACATGATCATTTTGCGTTCTTTATAATTTGTGCACGTGTACTCGACGGAACCGGAAGACTAAAGACGACATCGGCGCGCGTGCGCCGGCGTCTCGCGTGTGCCGAGCTAATGCGGCGTAGGCGCAGGCGACGTGGTCGACAGTCGCCATAGCCGGAGCTTTATCGCATCGTAAGTGGCGAAGGACACGCCGACCGCGATCGGACCTTTGATCCAGTTCATGCTCAGACCTTTGTAAAACCCGCGCCAACCCTCCTCGCGCCACACGCGCGCCGCGACCGCCGTCAGCGACCGCGCTTCCGGCGTGTGCGCCGCCGCCACTTGCATCCGCCGGCGCAGCACGTCCAGCGGGTACGACGTGCTCTGGCCCAGGGCGCCGGCCGCGCCGCCCCACACTAGGTTCATCGCTTTGGATCTCTTCGCGCCGAACATTGCTTTCAGCCACTCGTAGGTCGCGAACGACACGCCCGCATACGGCGCGATGCCGGCCAGCGTCGGCGTCAGGCCGCGGTACAGCGCGCGCGTGCGGCCCTCCGCCCACATCGCCGTGAGCACCGCGCCTAGCCCCACGCCCGGTCTCCCGCTTACGGCCAGGCGCGCGCGCGCCACGTCCAGGGGGTAAGTAGCGCCTTGGGACGTGGCGCCCGCCAGCGCGCCCGCCGCCAGATGCCGCACCGGATGTGTCTTGGCGCTGCCGGGCGCGCTCACGCCCAGCACGCGTTTCCATCGCTCGTGCGCAAAGAACTGCACCGAGGAGTAGGGCACGATGCGCGCCATCGTCGCCGAGTTGCCGCGCCACAGCGAGCGCCAGCCCGCCTCGGCCACCGAGCCGCGGGCGAAGTCCAGCGCCGCGCGCCACGAGTACGGCTGCGACCTGCGCACGATCACACGGCCGTGACTCATACGGGCACAACTGAATCGGTCGAGTAGGGTATAGCGTGGGCGACACGTCCACGCTCGAGCGGAAGAGACTGAGCCTCGCGCGACAAAAGACTGCACGCGGCCGTCGTCGGGCGGTACTCACGACACTTGGAAGTTGATCTTGGTGCGGTCGAAAGGCGCTATCGTGGTCTTGGCCAGCGCGCCCGCCGCCGCGCCCGCCGCCAGCGACACCGGCGCGGGCGGCGATCCGTTGCTTCCGCTCGTCTCTGCAATCACATTTGCACGTTCATATTACATCAAACATTTTGACTTGCAAGCTTCGAAGACGAGAGGGTGGATTTTTTCGCATTTCGATTTGTTGTGACTCTATGTGTACCCAAAAGATATCATAAAGAGCCACATAGTCAATATAAAAATACACATATACTGAATCGTTTACACGCGTCCATTTAGGCCAGGATTACCTAATTTTTTTGCACCGGGCACCCCCGGATTTTATATATCTTTAAGGTCCTTTTCCTTTTTATGGACAGATGTTGGAAAATGATTTTTGAATTATAACAAACTTCAAGTGGACCACCGAGGAAGATATGGAGCGATATGATCGGTCTTGACCTTTTAGGCTACAGGACAACGTATGAATTTTTGCCGTTGGGAAGTCGGTCACAGAAACCGTAGCACCGGCGCAAAATAGGAAGGAGAGGCGGGCGGGGCGGTGCCTGCGCGTCAGCAGTCGCAGACCATCGGGAGCGGCCGAGACGCGCGCTTCGTATTGTACTTGGGATAATTGTTACGGCGGCGCCACCTGAGAATCGCCAGGCATTAATTGCGATCGTCGAGCGCCTCGAGGCCGGCGCGACGTCCCGCGATAGCGCTATCTCGGCTCGTGTCGCCGCGCTTCATCTAGTGCGGCACGGGCGATAGCGCCCTATCTTAATGCGGTCGTAGCGCAGTGACTTGGCTGAAATTACAGCGATAAGTGAATCCATCAGATCAAATTACGATATCGACATGTAATAAGCCTGTTTCAAGTCCGCGTCTCCAGTTATCGTTCACACTTGATATACAATCAGAACTATGCGAGAGCGGCCGAGGGTGCTCTATTTGTTTTGAAGATCGGAAGTGGCTTACCTTGTGCTGGTACTTTTTGTAAATTTCTGGATTCACATCAATTTGATCACATATTGTGTTGGTGATGCAATATTCCAGGTCATTAGTAGCAATATGGCGACTCTTCAGGGGTCTGATTACTTGATAACGAAAAGGAAAACGATGATCCTAGCGCCGGCACCGGCGGCCCCGCCGCGTGCGCGTTAATTGAACGTGTCGGATAAATTACGAGTGTCGGACGATTTGTTCCACAAAAACCGAATACGATGATGCCATACTGTAACAAATGATTTTACGTATTGTACAGTTGGATTTTGAAAATTCATCGAACTAATAAGTTTTTCAAGTATGGCACCATTTTTTCCCTTATAAAAAGTACAAACAAATACAATAACAGTATAATATTGCATCATATACTTTCAAAAAATCAAATGCCATATTGGTACAAATCGATTTGCAGAAAAAAAAATTATTCTTTGCGGTGGTATGGCGACTATTTGGAACCGTCGGAAAAGTGTGGCTGTGATTTCCGCGAGTGGCGACTCGACGGTGATGAGCTGTGCAAAAATTGGCCGGGTACAAAGGGTTGAAGTGTTTTTTCTCAATTAACGTGTTCTCGTCGACGTGGCGGGCTGTGCGGGCTGTGCGGGCTGTGCGTCACACGGCAGGAGTGTGGCATTACGCTACCGCCTACTTCTTTTTTCATCGACTATCGAAAAAAACAAGAATTTTTGTTGAACAAATCGTCCGACACTCGTAATTTATCCGACACGTTCAATTAACGCGCACGCGGCGGAGCCGCCGGTACCGGCGCTAGGATCATCGTTTTCCTTTTCGTTATCAGGTAATCAGACTCCTGAAGAGTCGCCGTAGTGGTACAAATGACCTGGAATTTTGTGTCACCATCTGCCGGTCTAACAGCCAATGATGGTCCTCCGTCACAGTACGTCATTTTACGGTGCCCCTCCGCGGGCAGTGGTTTCTGCATCTGCTGAACCGCGCCGTACCCATCGAACGCAGAGCCCGAAACTCCGGATGTGCGTGTAAAATCTTATGCCCTCACGAAGATACCTAATACGGCACGAAGTTGCTAACAAATAATTTTTTATCAGTTTGAATCGGTCGGCGTACAGCATCAATATTAGTGTCGATGACAGCGGTCGCCGGCCGACCTTCACGAAAAGCGTCGACGAGGCGACCACGTCCATGTCCGAGTTCACCGAACCGGGTAGACACGTACGAACGGAGCTCCATCGTCGAGTGCCGGCCGAAGTCCCGGGCAACTTTCTTGTTGTACTCTCGACGTAATTTCATTTTAATGCTGACAGGCAATTTTCCGAACAATACCAGAATGAAAAAACAGTCTACACAAAACGAAATGGAACCTACTTCTAAAAAGTTACATTTTCAAAAAGCGTATTTTAATTAATATTTTTCTTACAAATAGTCAGTTGCGGAAATTCTCAGTTTAACCCGAGTAGACAGACGAACTGATAGAGTACATGTTATAACTATGTACATACTTTGTTAAATAGTCCAGAGCTATTCATTTGGCATGTGGAAGTAAGTTTGGGGAGTAATTACTAGTAGACACCAATTGCAGTCTGCAGAAAGACAATAAGACATCATGAGGTAACCTTTCGGAATTCGATATTCTTCAAATACCTTTGCCATATAAAAAAAATTCCATGAAAGGCTTATAAAAAGACCTGGAAAAGGGTTGACCTTGCAGGTCATCCCTAAAACTACCCCCTATGATATTTATCGATGTGTGTTAAGTCCTTTACATGCATGTAAAGATTGATAAATAACACAAATTTTAAGTTTCGGTGAAAAACTCACTTGGGCGCTAACAGAGCCGTGTTGTATCTACAAGTGAGGTGGAAGCGAGGGAAAACATCGACAATTACCTCCGAATGATACCAGTGTCATGATGACCATGTCCCTAGTGAATTGTTTGGTGTTGAAAGCTCCCAAAACTACTGTTCACAGGTGTAAAGAATAGAAATGTAAGAACAGATTTCACAAGTAAGCTAGGTAATGTACAAAATTATACACTGTTTAGTACAATCGCAGACCACGGCAACATCACAGATAGAGTATTGGCTTCCGCCCACGGACATAATGCTTTATTGACAATTCTCATCTCTGCTTCCATTTTCACTCTCTTTCCTCCGTTTTATTTGAACGGTTCAATAGTTTTCAAGTAAAATACAAACATAATGTTTAACTATCAGATAACAACCTTATTTGTTAATACCTCATAGATAAAAAGGCTTCGTCCACATAGAGCAACGGAGATCATTAGCCTTCTCATTTTCTTTAAGTAAACATATTTATTAATTCAGACGGACATTGTAAAATCTACAAACATGGATATGATGCCAGGAGAAAAGCCAACGGGCCCTTTGCAACATCGTAATAAAGATACAGGCATTCTTCTTTCATTCTGTTCAACAATTGATCAGACGGGGGTAATGGGGTACCGACATTTCACTGAGACTGTGTACAAATTATGTGACAATTAGAAAGTTCACTCTCAATTATTGTGTAATGCATTTGAATAAGTTTGATTTTGTAAAATAAGCACATGCAGTTTTGTTATGTCATGAGTCGCGCGGTCATCCCCAAAGAGATTTGTCTATAACAAAGCTCAAGATCTATCCAGTAAACATACCAATATTATAAATTACACCAATGAAATATATACCAGAATTATGTTCAATAATTTTGAAACTAAGTTAGACTGGTAAATACCTGCATGAGTGTGCGCGGGCGCGTGCGTCGCAGGCGCCATCTCGTCGCCGGCGCTACATCACTCGCGCCTCTTCCCGACTCATGCGCATGTCCCAAAAATCAGCACTGAAAGCAAAATATGAATTCGTTACCTGTGTCAATACTCTAAAGATATAAATAACGTTGCATCAAAATTGACAAAATGTTTACGTCAAAGAACATGATAATGAAAGAGGTATAGAATCTTCACTTGATACTCATTTTTGTTTATTTTGCATTATTCAGTTATTTTTAAACATATTTAAAAATAGCTGAATTATTTTTAACTTGTTGGTTTCTTTCAATTTCTTTACACTTCCATGGAGCATCAAGTCGGAAGACTGTGAAAAAGTTGAAATATTAAAAAAAAATATTTTTATATCTGAACAATTTTGGGTAGCAATATAAATACTTTGTTTTGGTAATTATTTGTACGTAGTAGAAGTGGGTGTTTGTAAATGTCAGACTTGTGGATGATGGCGGTGATGTCCATGACAGTGCTGTAATGTTCAAACGTAAACTGTAGTACGGCAAACCCGCCTAAACTTAGCCCTTTATGCCATGCTTGTTAATAATCAGGTTCACATTCAATGAAATCGAATTCCTTTTATGTCAAACTAGACCACATTTATTCTTATGTATGTTCAAATAAAACAGCGACTTCAAATGTTCTGCGCTCAGTGGTAGTTTAATCATGACCAGGTGACCACAGGGACAAATGTTTAAATTTTCAGTAGACATGACAATCAGCATCTGCTTAATGTCCAGATGTTAGCTTCATATAATATATTTATGCTTTTCATACGATATAAGATAGCCACACAACGTTTTGTAATACTTTTTCCATACACATTTTTCGTGATTTTTGATATTTACTGACAGTCGAATTCAGATAATAAATTTCTGTAAAAATACAGTCAGCCAGGTGACCGATTTTTCGAATTTAAAGAAAGATCTTAGGAACAGTTTCTGCTAAACATAACAATTGTTTATTTCAATTTATTTGTGTAAATATTTAAGTACAGATTGCCTTTCTTTAATTCCCTAAGTCCGGGCAGATTATCATATTTTATTCATTTAGTAATTTAAAAATGACAGCCGGTCTTTAACATTCATGCATAAAAAAAGACTGATCAGCATCACATTATAATATTCCTAAATATTTGAAGTGAAAACTTCTTTAGCACCAGATAATTTGAAACTTAAAACAAAAAAGCAATACTAAAAATAGACAAACATATACATCTATACGATTTAGTCTGCAAAAGAATAAGATAAAATACAGATACACAGGGTTTCTTATTATCTTTTGGGGCTTCACAGCCCTCTCCACTCTTGCTTACTGAGAATTGTACATATGTGTGCTTGTGTATTGTTACTTGTCGAAATTGAAAATGTGATGTCTGAACAACATACAAAATACCTTTTAGACTCGGCACCAATATTATAAAAAACAACCCTATAATTACCCCGACCCCAACACTTCGCAAGTATCATTAACTTGGAGTTTAGTTTTGTGAAGGTTTCGTTTCAACCGTGTGTGAACTGCACATAGTTATTAGGTGGACAAATAAGTTTCTGCCATTTTTGTCAATAAAACAATATTATTATGAAAGAACAGTAATTTAATTTTAATAGAAGTATTGTCCATCACTAGCATCTACTTTTTTCCATCTTTCAGGTAGCATTCGGATTCCAAGTCTGAAGAACTCCTTATCTTTTGAGGCTATTCTGACAAATCAACCCAATTTTTGGTATCTTCATATAATGTGAACCGCTGCACTAACAGAGCATGTGCCACTGACCGGGACAGATGATAGTCAGACGGCGCAATATCTGGTGAATAAGGCGGGTGGGATAGTATTTCCCAATCAAGTGTTTTCAAATAGTTTTTCACCGGAAACGCTACATGCAGACAAGCATTATCATATAAAAGAATAATTTTGTCATGTCTGGAGCAGTATTGAGGGCGTTTTTCCTTCAGAGCTCAGCTCAATCTCATAAATTATGTTTGGTATAGAATTCCAGTGATTGCTTCGCTTGGACTAAGCAATTCGGAATACACCACACCCAGCTGATCCCATCAAATACACAGAATGAGTTTTTCCCATGACTATTCAGTTTTGTTGTGGATGTTGACATGTGGCCAGGTAGTCCCCATAATTTTCTTCTTTTAAGATTATCATAATGTACCTGCTTTTCATCACCAGTGACGATTTAATGAAAAAACTCTTATAATCGGCATTTAACATCTCTCGGCTTTAATTCGTATGGAACCCAATTACCTTGTTTATGAATAATTCCTAACGATTTTAAACAATGGGAGACTGCTTGCTGAGTGACTTCTAAGGTAAGTGCAAGTTCCTTTTGTTTGAGATGAATCTTCCTTCAATTATTCCTCCAATTCTGCATCCTCATTAATTTTTGGCCTTCCACTGCGATCTTTGTCTTCAATGTCAAAATCACCATATTAAAGTTTTGAAACCACTCGCGACATGTTCTCTCACTCAAGGGAGCCTCATTATATGCTTCTACGAGCAATCGATGTTCCTCAACTGCAAATTTTTTAAATTAAAGAAGTAAATTAAAAGTTCCCACAAATCATGCTTATTTAGCTCAAATTTAGACATTTTTGGATAAAATAAATATATAATGCTAATATGAAGTTAATAATATGATAGGGTTGTGTTGTTCTTGAATGAGCAAGCTAATTTTCAAGTCGCTTATCATCTGCGAATTCTAACCTAAGCTTTGTGCCACGCTGTCTCTCTCAAAATGGTGGAAACTTGTTTGCACTCCTAAAATAATTTTAAAAATAAGTTTTGTCCGTGACATTGTCTATGTGGGCTAAATTATTAAAATTTTGTATAATCATATAATGAAATTGTATTAAAATAAATACAAAAATATACCTAGTTGAGAAGTAATCTATCTGGTGACCTTGTCTTGTGCTAAATCATTCCTTGTTTTTAGAATTTATATATCAATTTATTTAATTTAACATTTTGTATGAAGATTGGAAAAAAAATATTCAATAATTTCTTTGGACAAATCTTTTATAATATACTCATCCAGAAATACATAGGTCGACTTTACACAAATTATCGACAATAATTACAACAAATATGATTGAATTAGGAAAATTCAGCTCCCCAATAACGTATTTGTTGCAATTAATTTAATTTCTAAATTAAAATCTCATAAGGTACACTACAGACTATTCAAAAATGCAGGACTACATAGTCAAGCACAAAATCTGTAGTCAGAAGACATTTAAAAATGAGAAAAAACATTAAGGACCGACTTATGGCGGGTTCACCCTATTCACTTTCTTCCCGATCACCAAACGTACAAAACAATTAAATATTTTGTTATGTATGTATTTGTTGATAGAAAACTTACAGCTATTACGTGTCATGATAAGTAATTAATTATATCCATGTTAGCCTGGAAACACAAAATAACAAAAATAGCAAAAAAAATTATAAAAAAAAACAATTAAAAGACTGAAAAAGTAGTGATGAGTCAAGAGTAACCACAAAATAAACTACAAAAAATAACCTTAACTGCCAAGTTTGAAACTCAAAAAATAAATGTCATAGCGCAGTTTAAAGAAGAGAGGTTGAGGCGTGAGTCCAATGACAGTCGTTCTAGAGACTCGAGCTCTATTGAAAACAACTATTTTGGTGAAATTTGGCAATGCAGTGCTGTGTTTTAAACAAAAGTACGTTTCTAAATAATTAATGTTTTTAAATTCCCAGTGATTGTCAACTTTAGTGACTTATTTCTATGAATTGTGAATCATTAGCAATATTTAATAAAGATATAAAATAAAATTTCCGTTTTGTTCAGATATGAAGCTATCATCACGATCATATGCTCTAAAAAATTTATGTGCTGTTTTGAACTTAAGCATGAAAAAAATTAAATAGAATGTTTGATTTAGACCCAGTTTAAATATGCAAAGATATATTGTAAACATTAAGATTAGTTTATCAGTTAATTATATTTCGTGATTTTGATGCCCGTATGGGTTTGTTTTATCACTCTTCATTTTTTTATGTTATTACATATTATCCAAGTTAACAAAGAATGGAGTTAAATTCATAAAATATGTTGTACTGTAACGGTGCGTACGCGCTTAGCGCACGAAACAAACTTTATTCGTATCTAATTTTAAGCGTCACCAAAATAGAAACAACCTTAAAATATATTAGGACTTCCGGACGAGCGCGTCACGTCCGCGCGCTCCGAGCAAAGGGCGAGCCAAAGGTCGGTCGGCGCACGGGCACTCGCTTCGAAATAGTCTCTTCTGGGAATTGTGTTGGGAACGTAGAACGCCGGACGATGCTTGCGCACCACGGTGTGCTAAAGCCAATAAGTTCGAGGAGGTCCACCCCGCCCGCCTCCGCGTCCGGGAGGTCGCTCGTCCTCCGGTCTCGCGCGTACGTCTCCGACACACAAGTGCGTAGTCCAAATAATTAGCGCACACCTCCACTCCGTCAACATCACAGTTAGTACTGAAGTAGACATTCGCAATCAGCTGGTAACTGTCATTACGGGTCAATCTGAAAACTGTCACACTGACGTTCAGATCGGAATCAGTGTTACAACATTAAATAGCAACATATTATATTTTAAGATTAATGTAGGTATAAAAACACAATTAAACATAAAAAAAGAACTGTATTAACTCCACAACTGAAATACTTCAGTATGTGTACACTATTTGCAGAAACATTTTTTTTAAGAATAGATACCATTTCTTTACATCTTGCATCCCTTTTAAGGCCAACCGTGTTAAAATTATAATTTTGAAATTTTATCAAAAATTGCCAAAACATGTTTCATTGAAACTCGTAAAATTAAGTAAACTTGCGCGTACGCTTGAAAATTTAAAAATATTAAATGTCTTGTGCTTTGAAGTTGTGTTTAATTACAATACCTTCGGGTTAAACAGAGTACGTGCAGATTACAAAATAATATATTATCATACAAGCGCATGAATATCAGAATGAAGATAGAATAGTGGAGACCATAGAATAATAATACCCTCCTCACATATTTGGACTTATTTTTTTTATGACGTCTGTAACAAAACAAAAAGGGAAAGTAATATAATTGACAAGTCGCTCCTAATAAAAGTTTTACGTATTTTCATGGTTTAAAAAAGCATAATAGTGTCTCTTACCAAAAACACTATCAACAATTTTTACAATTTATTTTACAATGAATTCATTTAAAAATGCCCAAATATTTTAGAATGTATTCGTGTATCCTATAAATAATTGAATATAAATGTAAATAATGTTTACACAAATTCTGTTTGTCGTCCCGTCTGTTAGTTGGGTTAATCTCCTTAATTCAGTAACAGATTGTTATCAAATAACATTGCTCTGCTCTCACATATTATTGGCCTAAGCACTAAAAGTGAAAATGTTTCTACATTCCAGTTATTCATTAGATATATCTAAAATCCAATTAGAATAATGGATACTTATTATAAATAATTTATTTACTACCAAAAACTATAAGGTACTTGCGGTTATAACAAAGATTAACAGTGGGTTGTTTTATGAGTAAAAACATGTTTGTAAACGTATTTCGTCCGATTTCCCGATCGCCCATAAGTTATTTGCTAAATCTTATGAATTACCTTTAAAAAATACGTTTCAACTTTTAGTGAAACCCGTTGTTCCAAAATTAAGTACATGTTTACCTAATTATTAATGATATTAATAATACGTTATATTCGCTTATTTTGGCGACTAGTTTTAATAATACCTATTTTAAAACTGTCATTGGCAAACATTCTATATATTTTTTTGCTTAAAGTATGTCGTAATATACGACAGAATTTAATAAATGCGAAAAATATGACTCTAGCACAAATTCGTAATAGAAGTATTACAACTAACTATGTTGTAGTTGATTTGACTGCATCACGGAAATGGCAGGTTCGACCTGTGAGATAACACATTATCGCAGAATACAGATGTGAAATAATAGCCTTTACTGTTTGTTTTCGTCCAGTGAGTGGAAGCTCCGGTGGTCTATTCCTCCTCTCTCATCCCAGTCATTCCAATCCTCTTTCTATCAAATATTCTATTTCAAGAGGCTAAGCTTCTTCACGCACCGATAATTCCTTCGGCGGCCCATTTGTTCCCAGATGGCTCGTATATTAGTTTGTCCCATTATAGTACCAAAAAAACATTAGAGAATGCTGTGTTTCATTTAGTTAAATGAAGAATGTAAATGTGGAGAGTGAGTTAATATGGGAAATGAAGTAAATGGGAATTTGTTGCTATTATATATATATAGTTAGTTATGGTTTCACGACAAGCGCGTTTGACTGTCCACAACGCGGTTCTGAGTCCTATACTAGTAATAAATATTAAATGTATGGTAGTGGAAGTTGGGTATGGCCATGGGTATGGCAAAAGAAAAATGAAAGTGGAACCAATTTGATGGGAGATCGGTCTCTGTGTGTGATGTGGAGTGTCTATGAAAGATAAATGTAAAAAAGGTGATGTCAAAAAGCGATGTGCTTGAAGAAGAATGTACTGAGTAGAGTAGAAGAAAGTATCTAGCGGTGATTTGTTCATCTGGAAAGGATGAATGACAGTGACCGTCAAAAAAAATCTATAGAGCGAATGTGTGCGATGAAAAGGTCGGCAATGGTCGCCCTAGAAATACAATGCTGACCAAATTGATAATATATTAAAAAGGGCGTACAATTAAAGAACACAAAACCGAACTATTAAAACGACGATCTCTGCGTTTGCAGCGTTCTAAAGCTAATCAAACTAACGAAAAATATTGCTATAGGTCAAAACCCGATCGGACGTGACGTCTTCTAGTTGTGTTAGAGTTAGACGACCTTTTTTCATTTCATGAAAATGTTTAAATGTTTCAGCGTTTCCAAATAGTTTATAGCAATCGACGCGTTATTTTGTGTTCATACTTTAATGTAAACCTTCTAGTCTTTGAGCTGCAATGACTCCGGAACGCATAAGGCGATACCTCTGCGCCTGAGCGAAAACGGATTTTCAAGTTATCCATCGTACTTTCGAACGCAATTCTTGCCGATTTTCATCACTGTAAAACCATCGACCAAACATTATACTTAGTTATTTAATGTGTTTGTTAGTATAGATGCGACGAACTGTTTTCTAGACATAATAAAAACCTTCTGTTTTTTGAACTTCAATGACTCCGGAACGCGTATGGCGAGGATCGCTGCATGTGCAGCATTCAACACGACTTGCAAGTACAAAAAAATTGTAGTAGATCATAAACGGATCGTAAGGCCCATAGCACACCACGTTTTTTAAACGCGCTGACGACGCACGTTTCAGGAACGCTCGTCTTCGGCGCCGCAGACGCTGATTGTTGCGTTTGCATTGATGATCAAGCGCTTTTTTGGTAGTTCTCCCCGTGCGAAAGGGATGGGGAAGGAGGAGAAAAACCCATTATGGGCCGTCCATGCGCCCGGGCACACAGGTGTGTCCGACTCTCACAGACTAAAAATCTCCTGAACAACTCATGGTTGCGATGTCGATAGCCAGGGGCTTTAACGCCTTCGTCTGATACGCAGCCGTATCGGCATAGGGATGCCGTCTGCGCGAGACTGCCCTTTTAGTTAGGCACCTCGGCATAGGAGGTCACGTGGAGTTTCCAGTACAGACTGAAAACTTCAAGGGGGGACACCGGGAGGCGCGGGGAGCGCACCGGTTTAGTGACCTCAGGTCGTGATGGGTGTGGGAGGAACCCTACTTTTACTCTATGGCCATCTTATTCACTTCTATAAGTTTTTCCACCTCGGCGGTGAGTGCGTCGGGTGGATCTATCAGTACGTTCCGTGGTCTTCTACAGAAATGTTGCGGAGGAGGTGGCTCGTAAGATACGGCCGAGACTAACAACGGATTTGGATGGCTATTCGCTATATCGAAGAAACGCTCTGATGCGTCCTTCATAAATTTGGAAATGGTTGGGAGCTCTAGATCCCGGTGGAGTACTGAGTTTTTGACGTACCATGGTGCGTCAGCTGCTCTTCTACAAAAGTTGTTCTGCACTATTTGCAGATCATATAGTAAATCAGGTCGTGCATGAGCAAAACTGGACTCGCGTATGTCATGACCGGCCTGATGCATCGTGTATATCGTACGCTTGTTGCGTAACGACATTTTGCTTTACGACCTATCATACCGTTTAGACGAGATAGGTAGAATAATGCTAGTTTCTAACGCGAGCGATATGATCTCTAAAATGGAGATGCTTATCGATCGTGATGCCTAAATATTTATAGTTGTGTTGCCACGGAATTGGTTGGTTTAACATGCGTAGATGGGGGGGTATCTATTGGTACTGGAAACTGTAACTTTTGTGGACTATAATCAAAGTATATCGATGCTGATTTTTCCGGGTTAACGTCTATTCTCCAGAGTCGGAGCCATTGCGTCAGCTCATCAATGGCCCTCTGTAGTCTCGGGAGAATATTTCTTATGCAATTCGAACGCAAGTAGAGTGCAGTATCGTCTGCGAAAAGCGCGAGTTGGACGCCTGTCGACGGTCGCGGAATATCATTTACGTACGCAGAGTACAGTAGTGGAGAGAGCGTGGAGCCTTGAGGTACTCCAGCTCTGATGGGTCTCATTGACGAGTAAGTATTGTCGAGTCGGAAGGAGAAGTGGCGATTGCTAATGTAGTGGTGGATTATAATGACGAGACGATCTGGGAGCTCTAGCTTATAGAGCTTATATTTAAGACCTGCGTGCCAAACCCTATCAAAGGCCTTAGCTACGTCAAAGAAGACCGCCACTGTCTTTCTTTTGACTTTAAAACCATTCGAGATATACTCTATTAATCGGAGGGCTTGTTGTGGGCAAGAGTGATTGGGTTTAAAACCAAATTGTTCATTGATTATTAGGCCTTTTCCTATGAGGTGATCACTTAAACGAGTTTTGAGCGTTTTTTCAAATAATTTCCCTAGCACGCTCAAAAGACTTATAGGTCTGTAGCTGGCGGGGAGGTCACGTGGTTTCCCCGGTTTAGGAATACCTATAACTACAGCTTCCTTCCACGCTGTAGGAAAGTAACAATTTCGAATGCACGCATTAAAAATCGCGACCAATAGAGCTACAAGTGGCGCAGAAAAGCATTTGAGTGCTTTACTGCTGATGGTGTCCCTGCCAAGGGCTTTTCTAATTTTGAGTGCTTTAATGTGTACTTATTTCATCTTGTGAGATTGGATCCAGATCGTCTTTGGGTGGGAGGGAGACTCTTTGACGAACCTCCTCCTCTACCCTCCTAAAATGTTCTGAATCGTAAGGGGGGTTTTCTGTGCATTGTTGTTCAATGCTGTCAGCTAAACACTCAGCTTTTTCCCGGTCGTCGAACGCTTTAGACTATCAGGTTTTTTCAGAGCGGGGGTGGGGACAGCTCCTTCCGTTTTCAGAGCTTTTGCTAATCCCCAATAGGCTCGATGGCTGGGCGAGATTTCTGACATAAGGTCGCTCCAATTTTCGTTCCTAACTTCCTTCATGCGGGCTTTGACCTCGCGTTGGAGAGCACGCGCATGGGACCTATTTTCGCAGGTGGGGTATTTGCTCGCTCGGCGCAACGCAGCGTTTTTTGCCCTTATCAATTCGCTAACATCACTGGGTAGCTCTTTTCGATCAGATTTCGCTGGAACTACCCTTGTGCTGTTTTCGACCACTGTCGTGATGTGGTTGGTAAGGGCACCTATTGCGTAGTCAATGTGGTCTGTAGAAATGATGTCATTTGGTATATTGTTTAAGATCGGGGTGTCGGTTTCCTCAAGCGCGGCCGACACCTTCTGCCAACTAGTAATGGTTTTCTTTGGTGGGGGACAGTTCCCGGCGAGAGAGCTTAACCTCATAAGCACAGGTCGGTGATCCGAATTGAGACACTGGAGGGTCTCAATGCAGCTCAGTTTCAGAGCTACCACTTTTATGAGGGCGATATCTAAGATATCTGGCCTATAGTTGTCGTTATTGTGATAGAGAGTTGGTGAAAGTGGGGGAATGATATTGAAATGGATATCCTCCGCGAAAGCTTCCATTTTTCTACAGTTACTATTGGTATAATTATAATTCCAGTTTGTACTTTTACTGTTGAAGTCGCCAAAGAGAATGACGGCATACTCTAGGGCGAAGAGTGCTTCTAAATCGCTCCAGAGCAATTTTTTCTTAGGTGGTAGGTAGACTGAGACTATAATATGAAATTAGTTTATTCCATGAAATTAGTTTCAAATCAATGTCTTTCGGACGCTCTTGCCTATTTTCATCACTGTAAAACCATCGACCGAACATTGAACTTTCTTATTTAATGTGTTTGTTAGTATAGATGCGACGAACTGCTTTCTGGACATAATAAAAAACTTTCTTTCTTTAAACATCATGTCTCCGAAACGCGTAGGGCGAGGATCTCTGCATGTACAGCATTTGACGCGATTCGCAAACACGAAAAATTTGTAGAAGTTCATATACGGATCGCAAAGAACGTCTAAGAGTTATCTTAGACAAACTTTTTTCATTCCATGAAATTAGTTTCATCGCAATGTCTTCCGAACGCTCTTGCCGATTTTCATCACTGTAAAACCATCGACCGAACATTATAATTTCTTATTTAATAAGTTTGTTAGTATTGATGCCACGAACTGTTTTCTGGACATAATTAAAACCTTCTTTTTTTGAACTTTAATGACTCCAGAACGCGTATGGTGAGGATCTCTGCATGTGCAGCATTCGACGCGATTTGCAAATACGAAAAATTTGTAGTAGATCATAAACAGATCGTAAGGAACGTCCTAGAGTTATCCTAGATAAACTTTTGTAATTCCATGAAATTAGTTTCAATCGCAATGTCTTTCAGACGCTCTCGCCTATTTTTATCACTGTAAAACCATCGACCGAACATTGAACTTTCTTATTTAATGTGTTTGTTGGGGGTGGAGAGGTTCGCGTCCGTAGGAAGATTACCTAACTAATACCCTACACGTGCTCCCCGGGTGGTGCTAAACGAACCTCAACGCCGAGTCTCGGGCGGCGGTCAACTAACCCGAAACTACTGGCCTTACAAGCCAGTCAACCGTGGGTGTTAGGAAATGAATACCCACACCCGCAACCGCTTCCTAGCGATTGGGAGTCTTGGCTTAACTGCTCGGGCTGAGAGGAAGAAAACCTCCATAATCAATCACCCCAATTCCACGGTGGGACACGTGCCAATGGAATGAATGACTGGTGGGAAATCAGTACCTAGCGCCAACCTCGACGGACAAACTTCGTTGAAATTGCCTTCTTGGGGGAATGGGCGTCACCCCTCAAGTGACCATTTATTATCGTCCCTACTCGTGGGAACAAAATGTATAAGGAAAATAAAAATAATAAAGAAATAAACACAAAGATGATACAACAGACACTTTCGAAAAGCATGTTTACGCACAAGAAGTCATTCTCTGGGAACATTACCAGCAGGAAAACCAAAAGCTGCAAACAGTAATGATATACATTATCCAGAGACTAGCACAACGGACAAGAAGGATGAAAGAACGGAAATCAACCGACCTTGGCAAAACGATCATATACAGACAAAAAGGAAAGCTGAATTAAGTCCTGAATTGGCAAACAGAAGTAACAAACTTACTAAGACGACATACGCAGTTACAACCCATAATAGATTTCAAGATTTAGAAACAGAAAACAACGAAGGTCCTCCTGAACAACACAAGGAGCCTAAGCCGCCAAAACCGAACCCATTTTGTCACAGGGTTTTAGACATAAAGAAGTTAAAAGAGCTTCTATCTTTGATTACGGACAATAATAACTATACAATGACAACATTGAGATCTGGTCACATAGTAAAGATAATGCCAGCTGATATTGATACATGTAAAAGTATAAGAGCTAATTTCATAGAGAAAGACGTTAGTCATTATACATATAAACTCAAAAGTGAAAGAGCCTATAGAGTAGTATTACGTGGTCTTCACTCATTAGAAGACACCGAATCTATAAAACAAGAGCTTTACGAACTAGGACATGACGTCAGGCAAATTACAAATGTAAGACATAAAGACACAAAGCAACCACTGCCTCTTTCTTTATTGATCTCGAGCCCAAACATAACAACAAGAAATCTTTAATCTTAACCTACTGAATCACGCAAAAATCTCATTTGAAGCACCATATAAAAAGTTTGACATATTACAGTGTAAACGATGCCAGAGATTTGGACATGCCAAAAATCAATGCAACAGACCCTTTAGATGCGTAAAATGCGGTGACGACCACGCATCAACAAGCTGCTTAAAGAGACCCGACACTGAGGCAACTTGTGCAAACTGCCAAGGTAAACATCCGGCAAGCTATAAAGGCTGTGCAAAATACAAACAGTACATAGAACTACTACTTACGAAAGGAAAATCAAGCAAAACTAATGACAACGCTGAGACCATAATGAAACAAACTCGACACCACACAATAGAGACATCACAGTTAAATAACCAAATCAACCATTTGCCCTTGAATCCGAATCCAAACATTCCATCAACCCAAGTAACAAGGCCACTGAAACCTAATACTTCCTATACATATGCACAAGCAGCGAGACAAAAAGACACATCAATACCAAAAACTGATATCAAGGACCCCGATGATTTGGTTGAAGTTCTAGACGCAATGGTTGACAAATTCCAAAACATAATGACTCTTATGTTAGATAACATGATGGATCGTATGATCCAACTAGTCACAAGCCTCATAAAGCATTCCTAAACCTAAGGGTAGTCACCTGGAATGCCAACGGCCTGTCCGAGCGTAAACAGGAATTAGATCTCTTTTAGAGGACTGAGAGAATTGACGTAGCTTTAATCTCTGAAACAAGATTCACTCAAAATTAAGATAAATGTACTAAAAACCAAAAAATAATAAAATAGATACAGTCGTGGGAATTATAAATATATGCATAGACTAGACTAAAATAAAACCGTGGGGCACGTCAATTGTCTACAAATTATCGACTTAATGTGCGATAGAAGAATCGTTTAATTCGTCGTTAGGCAGTTGGCCCGCAGACGGTGAGGAAATTACTTACTATTTTCTTGCTCATGGAAATTCCAATAGTTATACACGCCATGTAAATAAAAGAGATGTTTCAACTAGTTTATCGTTGGACATTCACACTGCTGGCTGGCGAGGAATCGTTTCACTGCTCGTAGTTTGTCTTTAATCGACAAAACATATGATAAAAGTACTACTCGGTCACCACTATGAAACCCTAAAACTCGCTTATAATCGAGCTTGCTAGCTTGTTTCCACATTCTAGCCCTACTTATCACACGTCCATCGTTGTCGGTTGAACAACTGCCTAATTATAGTGTAACATTACAAAACAAACATTTTAATCAACGATTGTAGACAATTGACGTGCCCCACGGTTTTATTTTAGTCTAGTCTATGCATATATTTATAATTCCCACGACTGTATCTATTTTATTATTTTTTGGTTTTTAGTACATTTATCTTAAACATTGCAATGTATGTTTAACATAAAACCGTTTAACTTAAAAAGTTTTTTTACCTATTTTTATTTTCTAGTTTTTAGTTTTTCCGCCATTTTGTAGAGGCCGCCATCTTGGATTTGAATTTTATATAGTACATTGTATTCTACTGGTTGAGCACTTTCATTTTGATACTACATATTGATGGGATTGATAAAACCTACGTTATCCATATTTTGTAGCGGCCGCCATCTTTAGTTTCAATTTTTTATAATTATGTATTCTATGCTTGTTGTTGAGCGCATTTGATACCCATATTGATGGGATTGATAAATCTACGTTATCCACCATTTTGTAGCATGCATATCTTGTTTCAATTTTTTATAGTATATTGTATTCTGCTTGTTGAGTCCTTTCATTTGATACCCATATTGATGGGATTAATAATAAAATAAATTATCAATACATTTTGTAGCAGCAGCCATCTTGGTTATAAAGATAATGAATAAACATAATTGTATTGTCACCAAAATCCAAAGTGTATACAAAATTTCAGATTAATCGGTTGACAGGAAGAGGGTGAAATTTGAATTACTAAATTTGACCCAAGAATAAATAATAAATAAAACAAACGGGGTGAGCTAAATAAAACCGTTTAAAAAAACGTCTTACGCCTTAAACACTATATGGTGTATACTACGAACCATCCCTCGGGTAACTCACATGGAGGAACCGCAATCATAATTGAAGAAAATATTGAACACTATCTTCTCGAAGAATATAAAACGGATATAATACAAGCAATATCAGTCAGAATCCATGATAACAAAGTAGAAACGACACTGTCTGCAATTTACTGCCTACCACAAGCGAAGATTTTAAGAATTATTTTAAAACTCTAGGAAATAGATACATCTGCGGTGGTGACTGGAATGCTAAACATGTGTTTTGGGGTTCCCGATTAACGTCACGAAGAGGACGACAACTCTATTTGGCTACGAATGACCTTAATCTCCATTGTGTCTCACATGGGGTCCCCACATACTGGCCTGCAGACCCAAACAAGAAACCTGATCTGCTTGACTTCTATGTTATCAAAAATATCCCATTCAGCCAATTAGACGTAGAAGAATCCACAGACCTGTCATCAGACCATACACCGGTTATAGTTAATGTCCACCAGGCTGTCTTAATTGAATATCCACAAAGGATGTATAACCATAGAACAGATTGGGACGAATACAGAGCTAAAATTACAAAATCTGTAAATCTCAATTCTCCATTGAATGATGTAAACATTGAAACAGCAATTGAACTTTCAACAGGCTTATACATCAAGCGGCCAAAGAATCTACACCATTTTAAGACAGAAAAACCTTAAATTTCCCTACCCTAAACTTATAAAGATAAGGTAAACGAAAGAGACGGCTACGGAAAATATGGCATTTGACGAAATACCCATGTGACAAAAAGCCTTCAACCATGCTTCCGGGATCTTAAGAACATGATCTCCCAAGCTAATAACGAGCGCTTCAAAATCAGCTAGCAAACCATACTCCAAAAACTAACTACTCACTTTGGAGAAATAACGAAGAAGTTAAAAGACCAAAATACACCACCCATTAAAACTACGGATGGTAAATGGGTCAGAAAGGAAACCGATAAAGCCCAGGTATTCGCCAATCACCTAAAGGATGTTTTAATACCAACAAAAACACTGAACATGACAAGAAAGTCTATGAATATCTAGACGCCACTGCAAATGTGTACCATTGAAAAGTGTTAGCCGAAAAGAAACGTGGAGAGAAATCTCAGAATTTGCAGGAAGGCCAAAACACCTGGATACGATCTGGTTGATGCAAAACTGCTCAAGGAGTTACCTGAAAGGTATAATACACTTCGCGGCTATTTGCAATGCCTGTTTAAGACCACTCATTTACCAATCTTAAGAGTATCTCGAGGAGATGCTACAGAGTAAAGATACAATAATGAGAGCTCTCCCTTGCAGAAAATTAATTCAGGGTACCGCAGGGCAGTATTCGGTCCAATACTATACTTGAATTTCACAGCTGATATCCCAATACACGAAGACACCATAACCGCCACCTATGCAGATGTAACAGCTCTACTGTCGGTCGATAAAGATTCTAATTACAGCATTGGCCAAACTACCAAGCTCTCACGTCTTTAAAGTGGGCTGGCTGGATAAATGGCGTATTAGGGTTAACAAGGAAAATCTGTTCACGTGACATTCACTCAGAAGAAGACCTGTCCACCAATAAAACTCCATAACGAAGAAATCCCCAATCGGAAGATGCCAAATACCTGGGCATGCATCTTGATCGTAGGCACCTGGAGAAAGCACATCTGGACCAAGCGCAAGCAACTAGATACGCCTTGGATCAATGTATTGATTGATGGGCGTAAATCTAACCTCTCACACGAAAGCAAAATAGCTATTTATAAGACGATCCCAAATCAATCTGGACCTGGCGATCCAGTTGTGGGGCACCTGCAATCGCAACATAGAGATTCTAGAAGATTCCAGAGTAAAACACCCAGAACCATGCTAGACATACCCTACTACGTGAGCAACAAAACATTCAACAGGATCTAAGATTGAACACAGTCAAACAGGAGATTGCTAAACATAGCAAAACTACCAGAGAGAATATCGACCCACGTTAATGAACTAGCATTAAACCTTACAGGTGCAGGAAGTGTTTTCCGCTTCAGATTGAAGCGGGTTAGGTTAGGTTTTTGTTTTGATCCTTTCGCCCTGTCATGTTGGCGACAGCTATCTTTTATCGGGTTTACATCCACTTTCAGCCTTTTTAAGGTTTGGCCGGGGAATATAAAGTGCTTTTAATAAAGGTCGCTAAAGTAACTTATCTTAATAATTTTTTTTATTATTTATTTTTTTCATTTTATATTTTTTTATTTTATTTTTTTATTTTTTTTTTTTAATTAATACACATATTTATCTCTGTACATTTTATTTATATATTTACATTACATTTAGCACTATTTGTCTTTGTCTTCCATAAAGCATTGGCTGTTTATTTATGTCACGATTTATCGTGTTAAGTCACCATTTGGGTTTATTTTTGTTATTTATATGCCATATTGGAGCCATTCATTTTGTTGCATCGTCGCGTGACCGCTCGCAGAACTTCAAAATGTTTTCTATTTATCTCGTCATCAAGGAGAGCCGGAAAA
>BGZK01003175.1:0-30458 GCA_005406025.1 Eumeta japonica
CGCACCAAATGCATACACACGATCAAAATGCTGATACCGGCACGTGATTGTGCATGCATGCCGCTGTCGTTTATGGGTACTTTCATACATGCAATCAAATGAATACAATAGAAATTGTATTTTTTTTTATCGTTGTATTCCATAACGAACATGATTTTACGTAAGAATTTAGTCGATTGATTGCTCGTTTCGATTGACATGTTCCCGAAATTCAACAGAAGTGGTCATATGCAACATTACCATTAAAATTGCTTCAATCGATCACAAGGGCAATAACGATTTGAGTCCAGGTATAAGATGGAAATTAAAACCATAATACTTTAAGCATTAAACACATTCGACACAGCAGCTACCGACTACAAGCTCGGTTCCTTAGCTGTCATTTTGAATAGGGTGCATCTTGATTTAATTCGAATTTTTTTTTTTGGCGACAACACAAATTAATGATTTTAGTTTCAAGAAAAAGTTCTACTTTTGGCTGCAAATGTAGCCAGCTGGTGTGTTCGTGTAGTCTGCTGTGTCGACTGTGTTTAATGCTTTATATCTGTCCAAATGAAAAGGCGTTCTTATGGTAAATGCCATTTTGAAGAGGGTGTAGCCATACGGCTACACATACGGTTATAGCTGTTGTCAACTTAAATCTAATTATATTTATGCAAATAAGATTTGTGTATAAGTATTAAATAAACAAATGTAAGATTAACTAAGACCATGTCATGCCTCGCCGATCCACAAGGTGTAAAGTTAATCTTACTTGCATGTGCTTAGGTTCAATAATATATAAATATGTATATAACAAAGTAGCTGCCGCTTTCATAATAATTAATTAGCTGACTTTACGGCTGTAAATGCTTTGGCTACATTTATAGCGGTGTTTGCTTAGCGCTATTATGTTTAGCTCCTTTGCATCAGTAATGTAAAATATCGATCAAACTTGATCGTTCACCAACTAAATCTCTGTTCTGATTCATATAGAAGAGTTACAAATTTCCACTACACTAAAAAAGTACGAAACTAGAGATAAACAATTTTGGTCTCATTCAAGAAACATTATACAACTTTTATTAGAGATATCTATGGAATATTTGTCAAATAACAGATTATTAAACGTTGTATAAGTTTTTTGAACAAGCCCTTTGTATATGAGACAAAAAATTCATCAACATTTAAATTTTTCCAGCCATTTTTTTTGTTATTTATTACAATTATAATACTTAAAGATTAAAAAGAATTAATTTATAATCGTGTTTTTATCATCGTAATCGTCTTTGTTTTAATCTACATTTACATAAAAAATATTTAATTAATTTTTGTGTTTCATCTTTTAATATTTATTTATAGGCATTTATGTGTGTCTGTGTGTGTGTGTATGTGTATGTGTATAAGTGTGTATAAATCATCTTGCTAAAATTTCAAACAAGCCAGTAATAATTATTTTGTTCAAATTGGGAAAGAAATAAATGTAAATGTATTAGGGGCTTATTAGAGCTTAATAAACATTGTATTAGTGGTATGAATAAGACCCCCCATATAATTTGTCGACTTAATTTAAAAATAATAGTAAACAAAATTTTATAAATATATTTTGAATTTTTGCTTTGTTGTTGTTGTTGTAATAGTTTATGACAAAAATGGGTTCGATGCTGTTGCTTCGGTTTCATCCAAGGCATATTATTGTTGTTCTGCAATAGATTTGATTGAAAAAAACACACGTAAGAAAATATAAAAAAAAATTTTAAATTGCAGTTAGTTACTTTTATATTTTTAAATACAAAGAAATGATTGATTAGAAAATAAAGTGTCATGCAAATTTGGGCCTTGAAATTGTTAAATAATTAATAACAAAAATAAAAATATATCAGCCATATACAGATACTTGCATACATACATATAAATATAAAATAAAATATTACATTTTAATTTCTATAAATAAACCATAATTTTCTTACTAACATTCGATTTTAGTAAACGATTTGAAAAGTTAGTGGCAAATATGTACAAAGTTGTCATTATTTTTTACAAATAAACTAAAATTTAATTAAAATTTTACCCAGTTTATTTTAGCGTCCAAGCTTCCATTGTTGGCTACAAGATATAAAATTGTAATCGAATAGTACACATTAGCAATACAATCAATCAATAAGCATTAGTTGTATGTATTAATAATGAATAGCTTTAGTATGTAGAACATTTTAAATAATCAGTTGTTTTTGCTTATGCAAATATATTTGACCAATAATAAAGTCAACGTTATTATTTTTACCATTATTTTGATTAATAAATGTTAAAAAAAAAAATAAAATAAAAATAAAAACTGGTACAACAGTGAACTTTAGGATTCTCGTTTAGCAAAACAACAGCTTAAAAATATGTAAATTATTTTATTAAATCGGCACTTATATTAACATAAATTATAATTCAGAAAGAGCTGAAGATTTATTCAATATTATTTTTTATCAAAGATTTATTCAACACATTTGGGGTTTGTTCCGCAGTGAATTAAGATAATGTAATCGCTGTGAAAAATCGTCAAAGTACAACCTTAAACACATTCGACACAGTCAGCTACCGACTACCACTTGCGAAATATAAAATACATGCGTTATTATGGCAAAGTCATTTTGAGAAAGATGTAGCTAGACAGCAACACGACCACTATTGTAGCTGTCGTAAGCTTGGATCTAAAGCATTAAACACATACGACACAGCAAGCTACACGAACACCGACTATAAATTTAGTCAGCTGCATACATAATTATTATTTACAACTAAACTTTGACTGCTTATAGACGTTGAAGTTGGTCTGTTCAACATTTTCTTCAATTCGCTTTCACTTGTGAATTCTATGTCTGCTTAAGTTAGGGCAAGGATGAGCTGTTGAACTTAATTTTCATTCTTTTTTCTTTCAAGTATAGCAATGAACAAGGCAGAAAGCAAAATATAAGACCAAGTCTGTGTACCGCGTTTAAATCATTTTACATCTTTCTGCCAAAAACTCAACTCTTGAAGCTTTTCCTTGGCTTGAAACTTGAACGTCTAAAAGCCATCTTTATTTACACAAATATTGCTTTAAAACACTTCTTTTTATAATAAAACCACCAACGTCGCAAAAAAAAAATAGAATTATATCTAAGTTGACGACAGCCACAACAACGACAGTTACCACAAGAACGCTTGTATATTTTTGACAGGACGTAGTTGGTAGCTTGTCGTATCGAATGTGTTTAATGCTTTATTCAATTTTTTGTTTTGCTGGCGACAAAACAGTTTCGTAATTTTAATTTAATAAAAATAATAAATAAATAATTTTTTTAAGGCAATTATTGTGAAAATAAAGTTTATGTGCGAATAATTAATATGGCTACAAAATTTGTTTTGATATGATTCAGCAGCTGCCTTTATGGCTTGCAGCATCGAATGTGTTTTATGCTTTATATCAGGCCAGTATTTTTCAGTATTAATTTTAGTTTCAACACTGCTTTTAATATGCAACAGTTCCAATAGAGCAAAAAGAAAAACAAATGGCAATATATAATTTTCTATTATAAAACCTCTTAACAACAATAAATATAAAACATTAAACACAAACGATACAACAAAGCTATAGGATACTACCTGTCAAAGAAAAATACACGCGATCTTTTGATTAACTGTTACGACATCTAATTTGACTTTGTCCATTTTGAAGACGAAAGCTAATTTTTCGACTTTTTTAAATTAGTTTGTTTCCTCAAGCTTGAAGTAACCTCAGTTATAAAATAATGGTTTTATTTTATTTTTATGGAATATTCGACACGCCTTTCTTTGGGTGTCTTTTCGAACTTAAAACTTTTTGCCTATTGTTCATTTTTCGCTTTTTACAAATTATTTTCAGTTAATTTAATTATGTTTTTTTTTAAATTTTTTCAATTTCGCAACAGTGGTATTTTATTCCTTTATTAATTAATATTGATTAACTAACTAATTATGTGTTATAATATATGTCGTATTCAGTTGAGCGACAGTTTAATACTTTTGAAGTTCATTAAAGAATCATTTTAATTGATAAGCATTTCAAGAGCTCTTTCTTTCAAATGTATATCAATTCGAAATTTAAACGCAAAAAGGAAAAGAAAATACAAAAGAAATGAAAAATTAAAGTAACAATTGAACACAACAAACTATAATAAATTAACAGGCAAACAACAAAATTATATCTCAACAATAACAAAGAAGAAATGAAGAGAAAGAAAAATGTAGAATAAATAAAGAAAAGGGGAAATAATTTAATCGTAACAATCTTTTGCCATGTACTCACTTCCAATTTGCACTGAGTATTAAAAAGTCATTGTTCGAATTATAGAAACCATAATTGAATAAATTTGAAGCTGTGCTTGTTTGTGAATGCAATGGCATTATGGTAACTCCGGGAGTGGAAGCCAGCGATGCCGATAGGGCATGACTATAGTTGGGACCAAATGATTTATTGCTTGATGGGACGTTGCTGTCGTTGTTGTTGTTGTTGTTGTAGTTGTTATTATTGGTATTGTTGTTGTATTGGTTATAGTTGTTGGAGTTGTAATTATTATTGACACTGAAGGCATCTTGAGGTGTTGTTAGAGGCGTTAAAGGAGCATATGGAACATACGATGACAATGAGGGGGCGATGAATGTTGTATAGGAGAAGAGGGTGGTGATTTTGAATACATTTGATTATTATTCACAATTTCAACATGAGGATACAAAGTGGAATAAGAGAAAGTTTTATCATTTTGTGTATTAAATAGACTAGAAGAATCAAAAATGCTGTTGTCCTCATTGAAAGTTTGATTGTTTAAACTATTTGCTGTATGGGAGGTTTTAAAATTCGTATTTAAAGTTGTTGGGGCTAATGCCATATTTTCAGCAGTTTCAGCTAAGGAAATACTTCTTAAGGCTTCATAATTACTTTGTGAATGTTTTAAAGTTTTATAGTTCATGTTGAAATTATTGTTGTTGTTATTGAAGCTGTCAAAGTTTTGCCCAAAATCATTGTTATTATTATTTAAATTTAAAGAATTTGGTCTAATAGGCGCCATACGAGGAGGAGAGTCAAAATTGTGAGTAAAATTTATAGAATTTGGTCAACAGGACCAGTAGGAGGAGGAGCAGAGTCAAACTTAGCAACTTTTAATATCGAGTGTGTAAGAAAACAAATATGTAAATGCATGCATAATAAATAAATAAAATGTACAAGGTATAGGTATAATTATTATGTAATGACAAAGAAAGAGGCAATAAAGAGTCATATAACGTTTTTGTTGAGTTTCAAGAAATATAAAATAAAGGAAAAAATAAATTAAAATAAATTATTTAAAGTATAAAGGAATAAACAAGTTAAAATAGTTTAGAATAAAAGACATTTGAAAATAAATAATAGAAATCAATTGCCTAACGTTTTAAATACCATGTTGTTCATCAATACATTAACAAATTTGTTCATTTTCCTCTCAAAGTATTTAAAAATCGAATATGAAAAATTAAAGTTGTTTATCTTACCTGAGCAACTGTTACATTTGTATTATTGACAGGTGCCCAAGGATCTTGATTGATAGTCATTTGAAAACTTTGTTGTTTCAGTTGATTGATGGACGGCACCTAAAAAAACACACACACACAAACAAACACAAAATAAAAATAACACATGGAAAAATCAAGGAAAAATAATGTGTGATAACTCAATAATAACATACTGCTGGTTGCTGTTGTTGGAATAAATTTGTTTTGGTGGTATAACTGTATCACTAAAATGGATTATAAGCTGCATTTGTTGCTGTTTGTGGTACGGCAGGTTTTATTAAATTATCTAAATTAACCAAGCCCGAATTTTCACCCAAAAATGCTTGCGGATCTTTAAGCGGCTTTTTGGCTGTTGCTCCAGTTGAATTTGGAGTAGATGCATTCGTTGATGAGAGTGGATCCAAATCGTCAAGTAGAAGTGCTTTAATGAAATTTTAAATATTCATTAAATAGAATATAACATTAAATAATTTATATTTTTGAATTTAATAATAATACCATTATTATTGCTAATATTTGTTGCGGAATCATTAGTGGTTAATAAATCGCCAGTCTTATTACGATTCGTTATTATATCAAATTCGTCCATATCAGGTGAAGATTTCTGTAAATATACGTAAGAATTATTTGCAATTAAAATTTGGCATTAAATTTTAAAGATAAATAAACAATCTTTCTTCCCAATTTTAATATTTTAAAATCTTGTACATAAAATGAAAAAATTTGAATGAAAAGAAAACAACTAAAAACAGAATGCAATATCAAAATGCTTGACAACATCAAGCTCGTGTATGTGTGCTTGACATCCAAATATATCAAAATTTTTAGATTTTCTGTCAAGACTAACACTTACGCATTAAACATATTCGAACCAGCAAGCGAATCAATTACAAGGTGGGTCCCATGTATTTTGATCTTGTGCAAGGCGATTTTATTACAAGGTGGGTGCAAGCGCCTTCGCCTTTAAATCAATGCATTTTGTTGTTGTAAATTCTTCCTGAGAATGTCAAAATCTAAATTCGCCTAGTTGTGCCAGCAGCTTGCATTTACGATTGTATTAATTGTATTAAAAACAAAATACATAACTTGCAAATTATGTATAAGAGTTCCTTCACATTTTGAAATATCACAAAATTTTTGCACAAAATCTTTTTTTTTACCAATAACATTTACATCAAAATGGCGCGATGATTATGTAAACAAAGCATGATATTTTGACAGCTTGAGAGTGGAAAAACGCGTAAGAGGAAGACAGTCACCTGAGCTGTTAAGTTTATCTTGTAGTAAATTTGCCTTGGCTTATATGCATAAATTGAACCAAGAGGAATTTATTAGACCATATGTTTATCAGCTGATGTGGGCCAAACTGTCATTTTCCTTGTATTTCATTTGACAGATTGGTTTCATCATACAAAACTTAACTTTTTTCTTGTTGCATTGTTGTAAGCAAGAGGCTACCTAATTTTAGTGAATTCAGTTCGAATTGAATTAAACTAAAATGTAATTTTGGCCACCGTGGTAGCTGCCGTCAACTGAGAACTTAGATCTAGTTCTATTCTTTTGTTTGTTTTTTTTTTGTGACAAAGCAGATTATTGAATTTATTTTAATAAATAAACAAAAGCCATATAAATGATTGTTTTAAAGTACTTAAACAGCTGATTGTTTACAATTCTATCAAACTTGCACAAGGAAAAGTGAGGTTAATGTTTTCCAAAGAAGATCATTTCAGCTTTACTATTTTTTCATTATATTGAATGTATTTATGTATGTATGTTAAAATGTATGCTTTTATTTTGTAACATTCAAAATTAAAAAACAAAGAAAGAAGAACAAAGAAATGCTTTAATATTGTTTTCCTAAAAGAAGATTTCAAGCAAAATTTTAAATACCAAAAATTAACAACAAATTCTAAGTTTTTCCCTCAACTAAGAAAGATTTTTTATGAAAAAATTGTAGTAACTAATTAATACTTTCTTAAAGAAAACAATAAAAGTAAATTTGAAGACTTAATAGCTGGGGTACAACCTGGTTGTTTCGTATCTGCTATGGTACTCATCAGCTCCCCTTGATTCGAACTCCAGCTACATCTAAACATGCACCTTTATAGTTGTTTTTGCCTAATTTTCCAGCATGTCTATATGCCGTTGACTGGAAAAACCTTGTTGATAGACTAGGCGAAACAACTATACAGGTCTTTGACTTAAAATAATAAATTTCAAATAAAATTGCTTAATAGGGAATAAATCATTGTTGAATTAACAACAAGTTGAATTTTAGAAATACGGTAGATTTAAAAGAAACACAGAATTAACATCCATTAATTATTTGGTCTGGCAAGATTGTTTAATCTAAACTTTGTGTATTATTTCTGAGCAGAATAAAACAATATCTTATGAAATTTGATTCTTTGTTATTATTTTTTTTTTTTTTTTTTTTTTGTAGTTGCATGTTTCCTTTAGGTATGTTCATATAAACATAAGTATGTGCGATTTGATATGTTTGTATGCAATACATTTACTTGCCTAAAATAACAGTAAACAAGAGAGTAGTGATCAAATAATGCCTTCAAATGGCTGTACCTTTACTAACTGCCAGTTCAGTTCATCGATGCCGCTCATGTTCTAGACATGAATTTGTGCGAACGATAGCACGTGTTTGTTATCGATAAATTGGCAGTAATTTTGATGGTGTTTATTTACTATTTTATATGATAAAGTATCATTTTTTTGTATTTACCTTAGCTGAGGTGTTATTTTCAATGTTTTTCCAAGGATCTTCGTTAACTGCAGTGAAAGCTTTGGGCGCCCAAGGATCATCTCTGCCGGTTTAGATTGTGAAGGAAGTGCAGTTATATTTGGTTTAAGATTTTCCGATAACCAAGGATCTGCTGGAACATCCGCAGCCGCTGCTAACGTATTAGAGGATTGGCAGGCACCATATTTGCCATTTTGTTCTGAGAGGAACCCGAAGTAACAGATGGTGATTGTGTTCGCATACGCCGCCTCGTGCCATTAATGCCATTTGTGGCCATCGAAATACCTAAGCCACCAGCTGCACCCATTTGTACAGAACTCAAGGGTGTAGAGCGTGAGCCTACACTGGGTTGCCAGGGATCTACTGGCGGTGAGCCGGTACCAGTCCAAGGATCAGACATTTGACTAGCCGCTCGTGCTGGTGTTATCCAAGGATCTGCTCTATTATGGCTTAAGCCGCCAGCGGCTAATCCCAAAGGTGAGCTGGAAATGCTAGTGGCTCCCAATTGTATATCTAATAGGTCCAGCAAATGTGATTGTGGTTCTTCCTTGTGTTGTTTTTGCACCCTTCAATGTTATACATTAATTTATTAAAGCGCATATGTACATGCTTAGATTTATTAATATTTACATATGAATAACAGCAGGAAACACACTGCTGGCTTTGAAATTATATGGAAGGTAAAGAAAAGAAAATGTCTTACTTGAAATCCTGTTCACTTTGGCTTAAGGCCAATTGCAGGCGCACATCGTCACTTCGTCGTTTAGCCTCTTCCTGTTCAGCTTCCTCCCGAGACATGGCCATGGCCAGTTGCAATTGCAGTTCTTCCTCACCCGCTGTCTGAGGACGCACCATTTCCAATTCTGAGACCGGTTTAGGTGGTTCCTCTTGCCAACCCGGTGGCATGTCACGCATATCGCGATGGGTGGGTGCATCTATATAACCGTCACTGCCAAAACCACTAGGATATTGAGCAAAACGTTCTTTGCCTTCAAGGCTTTTATACGTTCATTTTTCAAAAGTTCATTATCTTTAAGCAGGTTGACCAATTGTTTAGCCTTGTCCCTTACATGGTACCTTGATCTTTGCCTTCTTCGAAATATGCAAATTCTCGCAGAGTTTGTATAGCGTATTCATTTTCTTTGCAATACTGGGCCACCTTCTCGTTGCCATTTTCAACAGATATTCCAACAATATCAGAGCCTTATAGACATGACGCCAATTTTACCATGATCATCTAAACGTTTCCAAATCATTTTCATTATTTCCGAAAAGGCCACAATATTATTGGTCAATTCGGCGATTTCCGCCATTTTGGTGGCGGAAGGACCCCAAGGATCATTAGAAGTAGCCTCACGTACTTTTACCTAATTTAAAATAATTTTTTATTATTATTATTATTAAAAATCCACGTTTATTTAAAAATCTTACCTGAGCATCAGAGTAGTTGTGGGCAATATTTTTGAAGTTACGGCGAAAAGTTGCCACATGGGCTTGCATATCGTCTTTATGTTTTCGCACTTTAAAAATTAAATAAAAGAAAAATTGTTATTATTTTAAAATAAAAAATAAGTTCGTTAACTATAACTGCCAATTTTCACAATTAATTATTGCTTTTTTTACTTCAATAGAAATTATGTTTCAAATCAAACAAAATTCAGAAATATTTCAACGAGTCAGTATTCGCCGAGCAAATGTCTATAGAAATATTATAACCACATTAAATTATTATCTGCAATTATTGAAAGAATAACCAGCAGACAGCTGAAAGAATGTTGGAAAAATACTAAAAGAAAAAGAAATAAAAAGCCTACAAGTTTTAATCTGACACTGAAGACTTTTACTTGTCGTTTTGCATGTTTACGTCATTTATGTGTGTTTACAGAAAACTATTTTATAATTGCAAAAAAAAATTAAAAGAGGGGAGGGTGGGGAACAACTTAACACAATCCTAGACAAGCTTACGCAAAAGAAAATATTTTGATTAGAAATGAAAACTGTTTTCTTTGTTTTCTGTCACAGTTAAAATCATAAATTTTATAGCAGATAAAACATTTTAAGGATGAATATATTTCAAGATTTTTAAAAATTATTACAAACTTTTGGCAACCTGTTTAAATTATGAAAATCAAGGTTCAAAGATTTTTTATTTTTTGAATGAAGTCCCAACGCGGCTTGCAGGTATTGTGAGTTAGTAGAAATTGTCACGAAAGTGTGTGAGCTGTGTATGTATTGCGTAACTATCAGCTAGCAATTGTGTATGCCTGGTAACGAAAATTAGCTGTCGCTAACTTAGCCAAATGTTTAAGACTTTCGTTGGAGGCGAATCGGTTGAATCAAATTCACTACTGACGCTGGTTCTTCAAAATTTTGAACAATTGAATAATAGAAAATAATAATGCAATTCAGAATTATGAACATCTTGTATTTCGTATATATATTTTTATAAGCAAATATTATTCCTGAAATATTTGAAACTTTCTGATGTAACTCGTTCTTCTAGATATTTGTCTTCAAAAAAAAAAAAAAATTAAATTAAAATAAAACATAAGAAATAAAATACACAGATTTCACCTTGAGTTATCTTCGAAGGTGAAGAAGAAAACGTTGGGAACTTTGTTCTCAACGGTGGTTTTCCAACCGCAATATTTTTTGTAATATTATTGACACCTTTAAATGCCAAATCCAAGCACTTTGTAAACACTTGATTTATGTGCATAGATCTAAATATTCTACAGACTATTAAAGCAGGCATCTGCAGCAAGTCAATATAATAAAGAAGAATTATAATAAAGAAGACTGCCTTGTGATTTCGAATGACAATCACATTTACTACGTTGTAGCTAATGTTGGCTCCACAATCATGATAAGCTAGAATAACACCGAAATTTCAATAGTACGGACTTATATTCACTATACAAAGAATTAGGAATTGCTTTGTAATAAAAATATCGAAGGATTTCTCTTCCAGGATTTGGTTACCAAGAGAACCAAGTTATAGGTGTACCTTTATGCCTGAAGAAGCAGAACGTCAAGATGCTTAGTGTCAATGAAAGCATAATCTGATTTCCAGCTTGTGAATTTAATGTACATCAGTAACGGTGATGATGGCATAACCTGCCAGTGGAACCCACCACCTCCACCACCATTGTAGCCAAGCAAGTTTGTTATTATATTGATTTTAATTTTATGGTTATACATAGCTAAGCAGCCGCTGTCTAGTCTTCTTTATACAGCGCAATGCAGTAAATAGTGCTAGCCTGATGTCAACGAGCAAATATCAGGGATCTTTGAAAATATTACAAAGAAGGAAGGCACCTGAAACTAATTTGCAAGCCCCAAAGCCTACACTCTCAATTCCACATAAGACCGCTTTCCCACAAATCTTCACATTCGAGTCTACAAAGCATCTCAATAGCCACTGGCAGAGCTTCTTCCACAGAAGTCACCGCAGGCCACCAACTCACATGATACCGATATAAAACCTCGCAAACTGCTCGGGCAACTATTCTACTTAATTAAACATGCATATGTGCAAATTAAAATAAGAACGAGGGAAATATATTTATAGTTATAAAAAAAGCCTACAGCAGGAATCGAACCTGCGACCTCGTGACTGTTGGTCAGGTATTTTACCCACTCAGCTATCGAAGCGCTCTAATTTATTTTGCTTGAATCAATCTAAATTATGTAAAAAATTAATTCTACAATAGAATGATAGTCGCTGAAAATGTAAGCAAAATTTATTGAGCAAGAAAAATTGTTCAAAGGTAATTTCTAGCTTTCATGAAAAGCATCCAGGGATGCTCTTTAGCGAAACAAATTCGTAAGGCATGATATTTTTTCATTGCTTACCGATGCAACCTGTATTTTTGTAAAATTAACGTGAAATTGCTTAAATCCAATAAATTCAAACATTTTTGATAGCAAAATAAGTAGGCTCATTCATGAGAAGCCAGTGGAGTTTGCAAGTAAACTTTTTGTATTTGAATATTAAATTATATGGCTGATATCCCGCATTGAAAAACAGTTGCTACTACTCGAGACATGCGTGCGTTAATTCTCTAGAGTGATATGTTTCCAAGATTATACTTTATAAGTGAAAGGATGCTTGTAAGTTTGTCATTTATCTCGCTACAAGTGTTTTCGAGTTGATTGAAGTATAAACATCCAGCTGGAGAAATTCATTATACACTGAAAATATTTTGCCGTATCCATTAACTTACTCGCTTGGATGTTTGGTTTTGGCATTATTTTTACTGAAAATTTCATTTTCTACAGAGTTGATGACCGTGCAAGCGTTTCAATCAATCCCTTGTATACAAACCTACTCTGCGGTTTCTATAAAACGACTTGAGGCAACTACACATTGGGAAAATCTCCTATACCATCAGGGTTTCTTCTCCATGCCTAAATGCTTTTTAGTTGAGCGAACGATCTTATCGATCAGGGCACATTTCTAGCGACGTCATTCCCAACAAAAAAAAAATTCCACATGACTTTTAGAGTTTTTCTGTCCAAACCAAAACATTTTCACAGAATGAAAAATAAAAATAATTTTGAAAAATTTGATTTATTAAAACAAAAAAATTACAAGTCAACGAAACATAAGCAATTACTAATATTCTTCCGAGAATTGCGCGAAGCAACTGAAGTGTTAATTAAATTTAGTGATAAATATTGTCATATACAAAATATAAAGAGCAAGTGTTTGCTTTTGAATAGATTTACGACTGAATTAGTGAGAAATAAAATAAATACTTATATTTTGTGTTAATAAGAAAATGAACATCAGAAAATAAAAATCATTTTTACACATTTCAAATTGCTGTTTGTTGTACAACTTACTTTTTAGGACCTCAGATTTTTTTTTTTGCAAAATAAGTTTTACAGTGATTTGTTTTATTTAAAAACTTTATTTAATTGGCGTTTTGTTTGTATTTAGTTGGTTAAGTGCTCCAAAGCAAGCTAAGAGATACAACAAGATTAAAAGAAAATCAAAGATATAAATTATTTTTTTAAATTTTACTTAACAACATACGAGTAGTGAGTGGTAATAACACATACATATGTACATATATGATACAATTCAATTCAATTCAAAATCAAAACAAAACAAATTTAATTTAGTGAAATAATAATTCAAAATTTAAGGAATTGGGTGCCAAGCTTTCAAACAAATGATTAATTGAAGGAAATAATACTGTGTTTAGGTTTGAGTCATGAAAAATTACCACATAAGGACTTTACTACTTAATTAAAGATAAAAAGGCTCGTATTTTTTCTTTGGCCGCAAGATGTGCAATTCACAAAAAGATGGAATTTTGCGTAAATTGGATCATTTTTGCAATTGATTTACTTTCTGGGCCACTTATTACATCTCGGATCCTTTCCCACGGGGAAAGAAAGTCACCGCCTCGAAATAGAGCCCCATGTTTATATGTAAAATGTAACGGTAGAAAAGTTCCGAAATATCATATATGACATCTTTGAATAGACGTTAGATTAAAAAGTCATCCACGGTAAGAGTGAAACCTTAAACAAGCCATGAACAACGACATGCGCATTAGATCGGACTTTAAATGGCGCCGCTACATATAAAGCAAAAGTGCTGAATTTTGAGCAGAGCAGTAAGCCGTATTGGCAGCAGCCGGTCGATTTTTTAAATCGCGATGCCGCCGAAGTGGTCAGCTGGTCGGCGGCTAAACACTCATCTGAATTCCTACATTAGTTTTACTTTTTTACACTAGTAACAAAAATATTTTCGACATAAAAATATTAAATCACCCTTTTATTTTGAAAACTTTATGAAAACTTTATATGTGTTAAACGGCGCAGAGTCGTTAGGCCACTGCCGCCGAAAACATATGCTCACCAGCCGTCGCCGAATCTTTCTATTCGGCTTGCTGCTCTGACAGCGTGACAAAAAAAATTCCTTTTAGAAATTTAATCGACATATCTTTCGTTCTAGGAATGACTGACACAACTTTTTTTCTTTTATATAAAGGCCGACCCGGCTTAAAGTACATACATACATACATATGAAAAAAATTGCAAATGTAGAATATTCAACTGACAGTTAAGAGGTTACAATTTAAAACTATTTATTCTTTTTTTCTGATATTCAAATAACACAATAGATCTATTTGTGTAAATATGAATGTGCAAAACCAATCACACATTCTCTTATAGTTTTTAAGATATCTACTGTTCAGAAATCAGATACAAGTTCATTGCAGGCCAAACGCATAAAAAAAATGATCAAGACAAAAAAAAACAATTTAATTAATACACATTAAAACAAAACGGAAATAATTAAATTTGCAATAAAACAAGAGCCCGTAAAGCTAACAAGAAATTTAAGTAAAATACTAAAAAGAATAAATTAAATCAATAAACAATATACAGTAACTTTCAAAAGTATGTGTTCACTGCATTCAAACAGCTCTAATTAAAAATAAAGTCATTGCATGGCTTTTAGTTATTATGAATGGGAATTTAAAGAAATAATCCTTGTCTGTCATGAAACTTCCAAAAATATCTGCATATACAGGAGAATGCCCACATAATAGACATTTTGAAAATATAAAGCTCTTATTCAAATATAAATACAGGTTTCAGAAATTTGGGCCATTCAAATATAGTTTATACAGCAAAATTCACTATTTTGCCCATCTTCAAAGCTAAATTTCTCAAAACTTATATTTGTTCTGAATAAGAGCTTTATATTTTTAAAATGTCTTTAATCTGAGCATTTTTCATTTGTTCAATAGCATATTTAGTTGTGAAAATCTTGCTAAAAATATTAGTTTCAGTTTTAAAGGCTTAAAAATTTTTCAAAACGGAGCTGACGAAGCTAATTTTAGCTCCGTTTTTAGCACCGGCATGAAATGTAATACAAATGTTGTCAAACATTTTATTCTGCTAAAATAACAGACCAGGCTGTTATAAAAACAGGGATGTTGAAAACGGAGTTAACTTCAAACTTATAAGATTTCGAGTTTCATTGGATTAACGAAATCTCTGTTTTCAGAACTAATACCATAAATGTATAAGTTAAGTCCTTAAATGTTAAATTAGAGGTTGTTGTCTACGGTTTTCAAATTCTTGTTTATGTGCACACACATCTATTGTGACCAGAGATACAAGCCGACCAGCTGCTTGAAGAAGGCGGCCAGCCGAAGGCAATAAATTTTAGGAAGCCGCACCGTCGACAAAACTGCTTAGCCGACTTAGCTCAGCCGATTGTTATTCAATGATACTGGCATTCAAATGTGTATTCTGCTCAGTCTATTCTCAAGCTCTTAATTCTAGGGTTGCTACGTCTGTTTTATTAGCGTATTAATATGCAAAAATATTTAAATTTATAATTTAATTGCTCAAATGCTAAATGCTGAAAGCTATTGCAATTATTGCAACTCAATACGATCACTTTAATGACATCTCTTTTAGATCACCAAGCCAATTATGATCGAATTTATTATTTAATATGAACATAACATCTTTTATCTAATTTATTAATGGCTTAGCTTGGAATGTCTTCATGAGCCTAATTTTTTTATTGAAAACTTGCCTTTGAGCTTCTTAGATATCAATGGGTTAATCATGATAGTTATGGATATTTAGCTAGTTCCCCTTTAGCATTATTTTCTACAATATTTTATTCAAATTCTCCAATTGGTGATTGATAATTATACCCGCTGTCATTAAGATATTCATTTCAATACCTTCATAATACTACTACTAATGCCTACACCGACCTGATCCCATAAATGCTTTGCCGGAAAGAAAGGTGGGTGGCTACAGGTAATGCAGTTTTTTTGTTATAATCAGAAATGGAAGCTAAAGTATAGTCATATTCAAACGGCTTTTATTGGAACTCAAAATCAGAGAATTGTAATTTTCCAATTGTGCTAAGATTCAAAAGGAAACATTGAAGACGTATTTTAGCTGCCGCCCACAAATTAGCCTCGGCTTGTAACCCGATTGTGAAAGGTATTTAAGATTTTCCTCAACTTATTTAAACCATATCTAACATATTTTCCCAATGTTAAAATTTGTTATCGTAAACAAATTATTGTTGCGCACGGTATTTGTGCCATACAAATATGAAAAAAAATTCAACAAATGCTAAACAGAAAATAATAAAAATAAAAATGCTTAGAAGAAAGAAACACATTTGGTGGGTTTTTAGATATCTACATAAGTACATACAAGCAAATTTATTTTTAGAGAACATGTAAAGGAACATTAGGGGTTATATGCAAAATATAATGCTTACTCGTAGTGCATGATAAAAACAATTTTTTCATATAAAATTTACTTTAATATATACCACAAGTAAATATTATTATTTTTTTTTGCATATGACACTAAATGTACATAAATTTGTAATTTGATATCAATTTAAATAAAACATATTTGGAAAATTATTATGAAATAGGATTAATACAATTTTGTATTTTAATCTCATATATTAATATTGTTATCAATATTAATTAATCAAACCTTCATATTTACCATAAACTTTTAATTTGTCTGGCGGTCTCAAGATGAACAATTTTGCTTTTCTTGTCTTGTTTGGAAATATTTAACACAAACAATAATTTAGAAACAAACTTTGTGCCCGACATAGAAATTAAAATTTATGATTAATTTGCAAGTTCGAATAATTGAGACATTTAAAAGTCTTGAATCAATTTTAATGCTGATGCAAATATAATTCAAATCGCCCATGCCTGCATAATATCACAAGCCTTAAATAAAAATTTTGTTCATTGAAGTGCCAGAACATGTTTATTATAATTTAATATAATTTCATTGTGTGTGATTCGAGAATTTACTTTTAATTGAATTTCAATATATTTTTTTTTATGATTGAGTGTGTAAAACAATAACTCAAGTCACGTGTTAAGCAAACCTGTTTGCAAAAAATTAACTTGAAAGTATTAATAATATATGTATTTAAAATTTTTCATCAAGCTAAAAGAATCTGGCTTTACACAAAAAAATACAGATAAAATTATTTATAAAATTAACAAAAAAAAAAGAGTTCTTTATAACTTTTATATATGATCTTTAATAATCAAAATGTCGAGAGATAATAGAAAAGTAAAATAAAATTGTTTATCAACATTTATTAATTGCATGTTTTGTTTGTTCAAGTATTTAATAGATTTCAAACCAAGGTTGAGATATAACGGGGTCAATGAATATTTACACTTGTGTGGAAAAGTACAGGAATTACACAGGGCTTTATTCCCCCCCCCACTCATTGCTAAAACATCTGTGGCTATTCTAGAAAGCTGGTTAAGAAGTAAATTGCATATAAGAAAATTTCTTTTGGTTCTTATGCCAGATTTACCATTCGCTAGTGAGGAAGATACCTCGTACATTTCTACTTTCTATGCAAATATTCACTACAAACACATTTTTCCGAATATGTAAAGATAAATTTCGAAATGCAAGCTAACTAGACGCAAACCATGTTTGCTAACATGATTTGAAAAGCTTCAGCAGGATTTTAACAGAATACCATTAACGAGCTAAAAATATTGAAAGATGTGTTTAAAAATAACTTTTGATTTAATTTCGGTGGCACCCGAACGAAAACAAATAAGCGTTATGCTGAATTTCATATAATAAAATATAAAAGAATATTACAAGGTTATGATAAAAGAAATCTGTTTAAATTTAATTGTTAATCTTGAATTTTTGAAAAAAGAAAAATTCAGGGAAATAGAGATGCATGAGCAGATAAAAATGTTTGGAATTATGCCTATTAAGTATGTTTTATTGTTTTAAGGAATTAACTGAACTATGTTGGCGAACATAGTTTTGTGTTTACGATTTTAAATTTCAAATTTACTTAAAAAAAATTATTGCCTATTAGACTATTTCCTGAACATATTCGTATGTTTGCATAAATGCATTGGAGAGTACAACAAAATTTTAAACTAATATCGTATTTCGAAGTTGTCAGACGACAGAGTTAATTTGCATTAAGAGCTCACTAATTTGATTAAAAATTTTACGGTGACAGACGACGATTTCTGCATTTAGTAAACTGCACTTAGTGAACTTTTTGTTTGAAAAGAAGTGTCTTTTTGCAAAGAAGTATCTATTTTGCGGTAGTTAATTTTTTGTATTGCTTTTTGAAATATTAACACCTCAGAATACATAATTTACACACACAAGGAATATTTAGGAAAAACAAATAATATAGCTTAAAATTTTTGTCTGTAACTCCAAATTCATTCAATCATTTCATTCACAATAGTTAGCAAAATGTAAACAACTGACATGATTTCAACGGTGCTGCCATATTAAGCAATTGAATTTAGTATAAATGCAGTTTGATTATGTGCATTTGTGACTGAGTTAAATTCACATTCGAATGGGGATAATGCACGAGTATATGCACAAAAAGGCCACTAATGCAAATTAACGGTGTCGTCTGTCTAGGGTAGAGATGGGAATAATCGTTCGTTTAAGTGATTGATCAATTTTATTCTTTGGAATAAACAGAACTAGTTCGTTCTTTTCGTTCACTTATTCCTTTTTATTCACTTATTCCGTTCTATTCAGTTATTCTTTTTATTCAGTTATTCCTTTGTGTTCGTGGTTAATTGTGAATAACAATGTTCAATTACAATCGCTGTTGAACTGAATGATGTTGGTATGGAAAAAAGAAAACAAAGTCTAATATAACACCAGTTATCGAGCAAAGTCTGCATGAAAGTTTTATTATTTCGATTATTTTTATTTAAATTATTTTAGAAACTAGAAAAATATCGATAGGTTCGGTCGGCTAAAATTTAGAATGGAAACTACTCTTGAAATAGCCATGTTTGGTGAGAAATGGCCACATCTGGCTACCCTGCTTAACAGACGAAATTATAAATGTGAACAGAATGAGCAGAAGAATAAGTGAGCAGAAAGAACAGAAATGAATAATAAAACTGAACAGAGTCACTCTATTCACTAAAGTGAATTGTTCAAAAGAACAAGTTCGTTCATGAACAGCACAACTCTAGTCTAGGGTACAATACAACAATAACATGTTAAAATTTGTTTTCAACTTGTTCGAAATATTGAAAGAGGCAGTTATTTGTTTTAAAGTGAATTCGAAATTTAAAATTGTAGGCATAAACCATGTGAAAAGTTTATAACAAAACGTATACAAAACATGATTTTTCAATAATTCAAAAATGATTTATTCGCTATTAAGCAATTTTATTTGAAATTTATTATTTTGGGTCAAAAGACCCTTAGTTGTTTTTGCCTTAGTCTTTCAGCTGACGAGCTGAGTGGCATCAGCGAAATGTCGGCGGCATATAGACGTGCTGAAAGACTAAGGCAAAACAACTAAAGGTCTTTTGACCCTAAATAATAAACATGATTTTCTTGTTAATTTATATTTTCCTTTCATCCAACGTTAAGCTATGTACGCTCGGTTGTTAGAACTTATAATATTGTATGTTGTTATATGCTGGTAGAAAAATTTTAAAATTGGTACCAAAGTTAATCGATTATAAGAACATTTTGCAGTTTCGGCAAATGAAATGAGCACTCTCCTTCATTTCTACTGCCTACAAAAATCTTACTTTCATCTAACTACCACCTATGAAGGCTTATTATCATATAATAGCTACTCTGAATTTGAAAAGTTAAGAAACGAATTTGTATTTTTAAACGCTTTTATTCAACTTTAACTTTTGTTCAAAAGTGGTCAGTAATCACGATTTGAATGAGTTTATTTGTATTTGTGTTTCCACCAATAAACATTATCTATAGCATTATAGAAATTTCTTTGTTTTCTAAAAGTTGTTGTCTCCTTTTAGACATATTTTATTTTTATCAATATACAACATATATGCATACATATTTATAATAAAGAGCAAAAACTTTAACAAGCCTAGGTGTATTCGTTGATAAGATACATAAATACTTTATGGCTTTTTATACACATAAAATTTGTCGTGTAGCAGAAATTGAGTCATCCATGTTGATTTCGATTTATTTTTCTTGTTTTTTAGGAAAAAGCTTTTATGTATAACTCAACTTTTTGTTCTAACGTGATTATTACAGTGACTTGGCCAGTAATGCTACTTAAACATATTAAGTGCAGGATTGAAATTTACAATATGAATAATTTAATTTAAAAATAATTCTTAAAATTTCTCTTGAATTATTATATTCAATTTTAATATTAGTATTTTAAATAGAAGCGCCATTTAAGATTCATTTCAAATAGTTTTTGATATTATTCAGAACTAAAATATGCATGCATAAGAAAAAATTTCTCATACATTTAATTTATTTTATTCTTCGATTTGTATACTTAACAAAAACACAACACATATAAAGAATTCCGTACCAAAACGATATCAGACTCTAAAAGTCATACCTTTTTAGAGTCTTATATCTTGTTTCTTGTTAAAGTTTTACTTTCAAAAAATATATACTTTCTCTAGAAAAGGAGAGAAATTCCGCAAGAATATTTAGAATTAAACTGTATATATACTATATATATATTATTGCCAAATCATAAATAAATAAATAATAAAAACAAAATCAAATTTGCTCAATTTAAAAATATTACAATTCATAATGCAAAAACACGACTTTCTATAGGCACTGTAATTACATTATGCAACAAGCAAAAAAAACACAAAAAACTTTGGATGCCCACAATAAAAACCGTATTTTAAACATATCTAGGTGGGTATTTTTGTTTTTTTTTTTTTTCCAAAAATAAATTAGCATATACTTACAGATTTAAATAAATAATAACTTATTTTATTTGTATTACATGCAAGTTACGAATAATTACAGAAACCGGAACAAATTCGCAGGCTTATATTTTTTTTAGAAATTTTCAAAAATTAAAAAATTTTAAATTAAAAAAAAAATTTTTTTTTTTATAATTTTAAAACAATTTAATATAGCAAAATGATATTAATACAGCTTAAAGCTAACATAATTCAAAATGTTTTTGGCATTAAGTAAGAAAATCGGGCACGCCGTTTTTAAGTTGTGATCAGATTTTAGAAAAGAGAAAAATAAAAAAATGTTTCCATAGAATTTGAGTATTCAGGTAATAATAACACATCAATAACAGAATTTTTGTTTTCATCTGTTGCATAGTGTTATTTGGTTAAATAATTTTAAGCATTATTTAGTTTATAAAGAAATGCTACTATAATAAAGTTTTAGCGAATGCCGCAAGAAGAAACAAAAAAAAAAACTAATAATCTGTGTGTAAAGTAAATGGGTCAAATTTGTTAAAGTCAGGAAGACAAAAAGTTGTTGATATGATATAAAAGGATGATCAATATTCTTCAAGTTAAAGTACTCCTTATATATTTTTAGAGTTTTTTTTTTTTTGTTAGCGATCCCACTCTGCGTTACCTAACGCAATTAAAATTACCTATAGTAATTTTAAAATATTAAAAAGAAATACAAGAGTTGCGAAATAATTTATTAATTAAAATAATATTCGTCCGTATTTCAATTTCTTGTAGACACAGCAGGAACCCAATCGCTTTTACACTTGCCATCGACCACAAATATATTTTGACAGACACATGGCTCTCTAGGCCAAGGGCAATAGATATGATTCTTTCAATTGTTGTCGACAACGAGTGTACGAAGGAAAAACATAAATCTATTAAAACATGAAATTTTACTTCAGTTTGCATTTTCTTAAATATTTTTTTAACAGAGAAACTAAAAAAACTGAGTTTTATATAAACTATTTAAAATAAAAAAATGGCTGCTAATTTGATGCAGTCAACGCATTTTATTTATGTCATAATTAAATTATATCCTCGTCTATTGTTTTAAACATTTTTGGCAAAGTACATGTCTGTATAAAGAAGCAAAAAAACAAAATACATTTAAAACGACAAGAAACACAATTTAGAAAGCAAAACAATATATTTATCACACGTGTAAATGGTAAAGTAAAAGATTAAACGTAAAGATTTAATTTGCTGCAATGCCCAAATCATACATATTTAATTAAAATTAAATTTTTCATTAAATTGATTTAGGGCTTAGCCTAGAAATTATTTTAAAGGTATATATTTATAATTGATATTAAGGCAGCTGTTTCATTAAGCATCGAGACCTAATAAATATTATCTAAAAGCAATTCCACAGAGGAAATGCTTGCCCGGCAATATAGAAAAACTTTTGTTAGTGAAAGCAGTACTGATTATTATTGCTCTGCCCGGTCATTCGTTTCAGTAACCAATCTTTCGCGCTAATTAGCAAAGATCAATCTATCCGTTCTTTTTGTTCATATGGTTCTTATGGATGATAATACGGTCAGAGATGCTGTTGTGTGAGTAAAGTAATAAGCATAGAGCATAGAACATTTTGACAACACACTAAAACAAGTTTCATAAAGAAGACCGAACCGTAAGCCATTGACCGGAATCGGTATTAATATTGCTTTAAATATTTCCTGCTCGTATATAGTGCTTTAAAATCGTGGTTAGAAAATCTATGCAAAAATGTTTTTTCAAAAGCACTTTTTTTTAATATATTATCAGTATTGCATTAAAATCAATAGAGTTCAAGTTGTTAATAAGTTGTAAAACTTCTAGAAATTTGGAATCCCCTGACTCCTAAAAAGTGTTTACCCAAAGCGTAGCACGTTAACAAAATAACGATATTATTTTAAAAGAATTACAAGCAAACAGAATAGGTACACATAATGAAATAAATTTAAAAATATTTAATTTTAATCCCACGATATCAATCTTTCACACAAATACAATCAAACCAAAACAAAGTTTTAAAATTTGTTGTTTTTCAAAATTTATTTATGCAAGTGAGCGATATCGAGTGATATCGTGGAGCAGGCAATGTATAATTTTTAATTGAACAATGAGCCGAACAATGCTACAATGATTAGACAGGTAGGTACCCATACAAAAATTTATTAAAAATTATTACAAGAACGTAGGTATCATAAATGAATTTGAATGTCGTATGTTAATTTAATAAACAAAAAAAAAACCCTGTCATAAACGATTCTTCGGAATGATTCACTTGTCAGGTAACATTTTCTCACAACGGGAGCATGATATCTGATTTAAAAAAAAAATGTGCTTATACAGGTCTGTTCTGCAAATCACAAGCTCTCAAATAACGTTAATTTCAGAATATAAAATTGTATTACATATTTCAATAAAAATAAATTGTGTACTTTCATAACATTATAAACATCATAAAAGAGCATCATTACAGCCTTTTGATGTAATTTGTTTTTAGGAATCACGGGGATTTGAAACATTTGACTTACAGAACAACCCTGATAATCGTTTATTTTGCTCAAGCTGATCCTCAAAAAGTTTCGATTATGATATAAAATGCTACTTAGGGGTTTTGATAGGAATAAACACTTGAACTTATGCATAGATATACTTACATATGTACCTATTCGTTAGTAGGTAGATATGTATGTATATATACATAAATGTCTAAAAGAAAAGCTTGGACTTTCTATTTTGTGAATCAAAGAAAGCAAAATAAATAAATAGTAAAAGAAAATAAATCGCACAATTATAAAATTTCCGGTTTTGAATGGACGTGTGTAAAATACCACATATAAACAATGTGAAGAAAATACATACATACATATATATGTATAACACGAAATGAAGAAACATAGTAAATAAGGGGAGACAAAGAAAAAATAAAAAGTCCATATACATATTTTAACACTAAATGTATAGGTAAATATGAAAATAAATACATGGGCTTGAAATTTAAATATAAAGAAAAAACAATTGCATAAAAACTCACCTTAATTAACAAACAGCAAATAATAAAGTTAAAAACAAATAAAATATGTATGCTGATTTTAAGTCAGTAGTTTTAGTTGTAACTGCTGGTACTGTTTGTATGCTGGTACACTTGGTGAAGCCAATCAACCGAAATCCCACAATGAATGTGAAATAAAACGTAAGCGTCAATCGGCAAATACTCAAAAGTTAAATCACAAATTGGGCTTTGAACACCACAATATTTATAGTAGTAGTAATTGGATACAATAACTAGCAACAAAGTAGATAGAAAAGCATATACATATGTGTGTATGTATGTAAGATGATTGAATGCGTCTGGCTGTTTACAACTAAACTTTTAGAAATATGTATGTATATATAAAAAAATTAATAATGCGTTGAAATACGCGTAGTCACTCTAATTAATAATAGCCAAATTTTAATTATTAAAGAAAAATTTAGAAAATATTTTTTTCTGTGATTTACGATTGCACTTTTTTTTATTTCTTTTACTTGATGACACAGCACAGAATGACGTTTTACAATTTTATTCACTTGTTCAAAAATTTGTTGTAGGAATTGATAATTATTACAAACTTTTTAATTAATATTTATATCACTAATATATTCCACATGTTATTAAATTGATTTTGGTGTAAATTTTGATGGAAAATAAAAATTATTACAAATAAATTTTTTTCTCGCAACTCAGCGAATTTGCACTTCTATGCAGCACGAATGTCATTAATAAAATACATAGGATGAGAAGAAAATTATGTGAAAAGAGAACAGAAAAAAATGTTGCCTGATAAAAGAAATGATGATGAGTTGCCAGATGGCATCATATAACAAATATATTTGAATAAACACGTTAATAAGCAAGATGGAAAATTAATATGCTTTACTTGAGAAAGAGTTGGAAAAAGACAAACAATCATAAATATAAATAAATATGGCAAACAACGGAGATCTTACCACCCAACTTTCATGACGGTAGCAAATAATTATTACAATTTGAGTGAAAGTATGTATATCTGCTGTTTCTGTTAGTCAAGAATGATAAGCAAAATTTTTAACATTTAGTTTGAACTCTAATATTAATTTTTCATTACATTTTGAAATACTATATTGAAAATACTTACGTTACGGTTGATTAATACAAACTACTTGGCGCATAAAAATCGACGCATGTATCTTCGACCTTGAGCTTTGTAGAATGCGTAAAATTTTTAAGCATAAACTTAATTCAAATAAAATTTACTTTAAAGCAATAATTTATAAATCATATATTATGAACTCATCATTCAATTTACCGGAAAATATTTAGATCTACTGCAATGATGTAGTTGCAGTGTAGTTACGCCTATCCAAAATATTTTAGACGTGGCAACTCTTATTTTTAGTTTTTAAGTCGGCGTTACACCAAATAAGAGCGCTATGGATTCGGTCTGCAGTAAATTGCACAAATAAAAAGTTTTCGTGTGTTTAGTCTGTGTTTTATAAATATAATTCAATTAATTTGTTTAGTTCTTTGCTAAAAATAAGTTAAATTCAGTTTTATTAAAATTATATTAAAAAGAAACAGAATTCGTCTCGTAGTATCCATTTTAATGTTGTAAGTGTTTTGTTGTTGAAAGCAACCGTATATGCTGTCGTTACACAAACAACTATAATATCATTTTTATTGTGAGGTTATGATGTTTGCTTTGGAGTCTCCGACTCGGGGCTCCAACTGTTTTGTGTCTTTGCATTTAAAAATAACAAAAATATAAAATCAAATTAAGAAGTCAAATAGTCATAAATATCAATATTGCATACTCAGCTGTTTGATGTTTTCGGTCTCTGGTTTTGGAAAAGCAGATGGTGGCTTTTGTTTTGCATTTGGAGTCTCTGATTTGGAAGTGAAAACGTAGGTGTTCTTATGCTTGAAACTAAAACACAAAAAGTTAAAATCAAATTCAGTTCATAGAAAAGCAAAAAGTGTTTATTCGACTTTTTGTTGCTTTCGGTGCTTTTTAGTTTTGAAAAATCAGATTGCCGTGTATTATATTTGGTGAAAATTAAGTAGATTCGTTCGAGTTCTAATTGAATTAAATAAATCGGATATCGGTAACGTGTAGATTATCGTGTGTTTTATTCAGTGATAATTAAGCAGATTCTTACGAGTAATTATTAAAAATCGGTTATCAGTACGTGTTATACTGTTCTTCTCTCAAGCAAGTCTACTATATAACAATAAATGGTAAGTTGAAACTTTTATTAAAAATATCCTTATACGAATATGTATGTACTTCTAGAAGAGGTATGTAAACTTAAATTTATTCTAAAATTACTTTATGTTGTAAACATTTGATGAATGCATTTTGCATTGAAAAGTTTTGACAGTACGAGCGACATGACAAAATTTAGACGCATGTTATGATACATGCTACCTGACAGAAAGGAAATTACCATTAAAAGTGACGTGGAACAAAACACGATTGCTAGATAATGTTGGGGCTCATATATATATTTGGAAAGAGTAAATGTAAAAATATTTGTTTGTCAATAACTCCGCGAATTATAAACTGATTTTTTAAAGGTGTGGCTTACAGTAGGCCCCCATTAATATAAAATTTGCTAATAATTCTATTGTGAACCGATTTATGCAATAAATTTTTACTGGGTAAATTGTTTTTTCAATTTCTTTAAACTTGGATTCTGTTGTGATAACGGAGGCTGGTATTTAATAATAATGTGTGTAAGCTATAATTAGAAATAATTAAGCTATATGCCCTTAACCATAATATAGTTAAAAATTTGTCTTAACTTTTGTTAATAACATCTTAATCTTGGAAATTTGTTTACTTGGAAAACAAAGCAAAACTACATTGTGATATTAACATATATGGATTTTGGAGACCAATTTTGTTTTATATTAGTATATGTCTATGCCTGAGACAAATTGATTGTTTTCGATCAATTAGCTATAGAGTGATAGATACTTCGTTTACAATCACATTCTTTGGGAATTACAATGTTTTGGGAAGCCTTACTGGTTTATTAGTTTGGCCTTCAGCAATAATAAAACTCTTTTCTAATATTTCAAATTATTTATTAACTCGTTACATATTTCATACACATTTTATTTATGTATATTCATGTGTTTATTACCCAAAACAAATACTTAAAATTTTACAATCAGTATGCATTTTTTTACTATTCTGAAAACATTATATAAACAGACAATAAAGTAGTATGTTAAAGAAAAAATTTAACGCGAATAATAAAAATTAATCTTATGTAACTATACAAAACAAAATGCATACATACATACATATGTGCGTATGTAAGTATATATTGTTGTAAAATAAAAAATTTACTAAATGTAGCTTAAAAACAAAACCGCATACATTAAAAGGTTTTTCTAATGTTCTTCTCTCTTTGCATTTAAATAATGATCTCGTAAAATAATCTTATTTATATCTGGTTTACATACATACATAGGTATTGATATCGTATTTTATAACTTTAATTAGTTTGACAATTTTATTTCTTTCTGTAGCCAGGCACGCAAATGAAAATATTATTTTTCTTTCTCTTTTTTTTTTTGCTACTACACAGTTGGCGCTCAACTACGCCAATTTGAATGTAGACCTAAATTGGTAATTAATTAATTATTAAATGTAAATAATTTAAAATTTCTTAAGGTTTTCAGGCGGTTCATCTGGCTGTAGTAAGCTTTGTGGAGCATTGTCGATATCGGTTAAGATTTTTGTGTGAAACTCCCGTGTATTGAATTTGACTTTGAGTCATCATCGATGAGTATATTGGGGGTACCATTGCTACATCTGGGCTATTGGGTATATATTCAACAGTGTCGTATTCTGTCTTAGGTACAGTTTGACTTTGAGCATCGATGTGCACATTTGGTGGCATTACTGATGGTGGCGTATCTTCCATGTTTAATACCAAAATAGAGGGTTTTGAGTTGTGGTGTGTTCAATATTGTTGAACTCTTGTGTTGTACTTTGAATGCTTAAAGTTTCTTGAGGTTCTGCTAAAGTCGAGACCTTAGCTGCATTGTCCGGGCTGTCGGTATTGTCATTTAGTTGAAATACTTTCACTACTGTTTCATCGTTAGCGGTTTCATTCAGATTGACAATCGTTTCATTTAATTGTATTGTTGGTGAATGCGGTGCCAACGTTGTACTTGGTGGCGATTCAGTAGTAGTGGTAGTTGTTGTTGTTGTTGTTGTGGTTGATGTTGTGCTGCTAGTTGTTGTAGTAGGCTCTAAAATTTGTATAGCTGGAGCCAAAATCAAAGGCTTGATATTTGCCGAACCGCCCAGGGTGCAAATAATGGCGGCAACAAACTATCTGCCTTATTCAATAGATCTGTAGTGGGCAAAATTACGGGTATAACTTGTTGTGTTAGATCGTTTGTCGGCACCACCAAAACAAATTGCCGATTTTTGCATACATCTTCATAACCTTCAAAACATTTTGTGCGCAAACGTATTCGCTTTTCTGTGTTTGCCATTAAGGACAATACTCATCCAATAACATTTTGCAATGGAAAGGATTATCTATTGAAGCAAAAATAAAATAATTGTAAAACTTATCTTTAAGATTAAAGCACTACAAATTTATGCATACCTTCCAAATACAATTCCAGTTTTCCGGGAACATTGTGATTCATACAGTTCGTTTTGGATACCAGCTCATGTGAAATGCTAATAATTTGATTATTAGTCATATGAGCTTGACATAAAACGGGTAAACCATGGAAGTCTTTATCGAGAACAGTTGTTGTTGTAATCAACTTTAAGAATCTTTAAACTGGGAAGCACTGTCTGCAAATAAAAACAATATTAATATTATAAGATATATGTATTACAGCTTTGGGATAGCAATTAATATATGTATATATTTAGAAAATATGTGTGTAAAATAAAGCTTATTTTGCACTTTTCCCAAAAGGATATTAAAAGATTTGTCTCGTAATGAACCTGTCTTGGAACACCTTTTCTAAAGCTATCACAAAATTTATTGATTCAAATCGTGAATTAATCAATTTTAATTATCTCTACTACTGGCGGATTGAAAATGAAGAAAATCGGGCTTAAAATTGCTGGAATTGGACTCGAACGTTCCTTTTGCAGTATACCAGATGATCATACCATCATATATGAACCATCAACGCTTGTTTAAAAGAAATGGTGCTTTATTTGTATAAATGTTATTCTTTCAGAAATTTACAGATTAATTTTGTAAATAAACAAAATTAAGCCAGAGGTGTAGGGGGATGGGAAAGTTTTATATTTTTAATTTTGTTGTGCAATTTAAACAATTCTATCCAGTATCTAGAATTTTAAAGAACTAAAAGTAAAAAAACTTTGACAATTCGCACACAGATGTCGGAATGTATGAAACCCCTTTAATTTCACTTACCGTTTGCATTTCCTGTAATGAAACAGCTTATTATATGACAGTTCCAAGACTTCCAATCTTTCCAAACCAATAAAATCCTGGCAAAATCTTTTCAATTTGATTGTGCGTCAATCCCAAGACACGTAAACTGTTTAAGCCCATCAAGGCTCCGTCTAAAGACGTCAGCTCATTAAAGTCCAAATAAAATTCAGTCAAATATGAATTTTTATCGATGTTATTCTCTTGGCGACCAGATAATTTGCGTATGCGAGTTATTGGATAAATCCAATTGTTTAAGATTCATTAGCCCACGAATTTCATCCATCGAAAACTCATCAATTGAATTATAAGAAAATTTGCTTTGTATAGTCGTTGCATGGGCAACAGCGATCCATTTAACGATTTTATATAATTGCCAGCTATATATATAATTCCTCCAATTTGCCATTTGGAATTCGTCACGTGCCAAATACTCAATACGATTGTCGAAGCATAAAATTCATTCAGATTCTTAGCATTCATGCGGCAATAACGATCGAGCGAACAAGAAGATGATTGTGCTGTACGCAATGTTCCAATTTATCCATTTACGCATTCGTTCAGGCAAATGCACCAACATTATTTTGGGCCATAATCAATTTGAGACGATTTGATTCGGAGCATTCATCTTCCAAAGTTGTGATGCGATTTTTATTTATAAACAGTGATTCTAATTTGTTTAGATGCCTTGGTGTGCCATTGAGACTCTCAATATTATTTCTACCCAAATGCAGTGTGACCAGGCTGGGGAAATGTTGCACGATCAAGACGTGTTAGATTATTAGTTGGAAGAGAGATTTGTCGCATTTGTGTGCCCTTGAAATCGTCTTGCAATGCCGACCGATGCGACATCTTCCTATATCCAGCGTTTTAACAACCGGCATGTGATTAAGCATATGTTTTGGAATCTCTTC
>BGZK01003176.1:0-30452 GCA_005406025.1 Eumeta japonica
CTATGACAAATTCACGGATAATTTCAAACAAACAAAACTTTCCTGCAATATCATGAAAAAGTCTTGGAATGATTCCATTATCTTGTGTTATAAGAGACGATAATGTATGCTACGCTACATATAATAATTTTATGAACATAAACATGGCAAAAACATTTCAACAATTATATCAAACGTCTTTTGTATATGAAGACAGAGTTTCAAATGACAACGTTCCTACAACGGAATATATATATGGTTGAAGATTAAAATGAAAATAAAATTAGAAGATTAAAATGAAAATAAAATTAGTATTGAAGAAATTAGGAAAACAATAGAGATATGCAAGCTGGTAAAACTGTTAGATACGATAGGAATTCGTCAGTGATGCTAAAAGATTGTGGGGGTATAGTGAAATTAAGAGGTTTATCGGCTTTTAAATAAGTGGTATAAAACCGTCATTGTACATGTCAATAAAGTAAAGGTTTGCAGAAATTACCGCCCTGTAAGGCTTGATCGACGAGATACCACTCTCATAATATAGAGAAGTGAAGTGGTAGCCCTCGTTGTTCGTTGTGCACAGTGAACGAGGGTCTCAGTGGTCCACCACCCCTTACATTAGATATCTTATTCCTTTCTGAAAATTTCAGTGGCTCAGTACTTTTCCTTTAAATATCTTATTTCTTTAAAAAAAAAGGTCAACGTATTAGAGACTCATTTGGGGTTGTATGTTCATGCACGGCGGTGATCTCCTACTTTCTTGTGGCATACGCGTTCTCCATTTTAAAAGTTAACAAAAATAAATCTCTTCAACATCCTTGCTAAACTGTATCTTAAGAATAATAACATGTGTGTTTAGAATAATAATAATATAACTTACTATAGAAATGGTTGTGAATGGGACTCAAAGTAATATCTGGAAGGTACAAGCGGAATTTCGAGAAACGAGTGTGGTGTACAGACCAAATGATTTATTCTGATTTTAAAGAAGATTTTCCAATACGGCAAAGCACCATATTGACTTACAGAAAGAACAGTGATACCTGGAAAGGACTTATCTTGGCGAGAGCGAAGTAACCGAGATCATAATCTGACGCCAACGAGGCGACAGGATTGTTTCCCTTTTGTCCTGTCGGGAAGGAAACGACGGCACTAAACAAAGTCTGTGTTAAATGCCCACCAAATTATTAAGATAGAACCCTACTTGAAGGTATTTAAGGAAAAAAAAGGTAATATCTACGTGTAAGTGAATTCTACACCGAAGTTTATATGTATCGATTCAGATTTCATAAAGACGTTGAACCTAAATATAAATTGAAATAAGATATTTCTTTTAAAAGGTGTGAACGTGAGACATTTATTACTTTTATATTGTTCAAGTGCCTGACTTAAATAGGATGCATATGAGATAAAGATAGAATAGATACATTTCAGGATAAAAAATGAAGATAAAAATACTTCAACGTGAAGAACTTGTATTTAGAGGTACACGTTTAGAACGTGTGTATTTAATATTCATGTAAGGTATACATAATAAGTTTAGAAACGAATTGCTTCTTATGATGATATGTTATTTTATATATATTATATTATCCTTCATTAAACATGAATAGATATAATTGAAACATAAGCTTTGCGACTTTGACTAGAAAATTAAATGAAAAAGAGGTCGAATTAAATAGACATATCAGTGACATGCGGGATAATACTCGTAAAATATAAAAAAGCCAGTGTTGTCATGTTTTGATTGTCAGAGTCACGAAAAGCACAATGAGGAGTTTCTGTAAATATATTATTAGCTCAAGTGTTTGGAAATTCAAATACAATAAGAGTAGACAGCACTCCAAAGCTGAGTCGTATTTTGAAGAACAAGATTGTTAACGACTCATTAGTATGTCAAAAGGCGTAATAGGAATATCAAAAGAATTTTGGTGACGGCTTACTTGGTGTTCTCTTTCCTGAACTTAGTGAAGAAGAGAAAGTTCTGGCAATTGACAGGCACAGATACAATAAAAGAAAACTAACAGGTACGGGAAAAAATACCGATGCCACCTGACCCTGCTGCTGTTCGAAACCCACATCATAAAATCAGAACTACAATGCACCGAAATACTTTGTAATGTTTAATATGTATAAATTAATTTAAACGAAGGGCCGAGGTATTTTTTTACTAGTGAGATTTATGTACCATGGGTTACTTTGTTATATACTAAGATGTATATATCTCAATGAACATTGTAAGTCCAGGGACAAGGGTAATGAAATAAGATGTTTACGATAAAGAGGTAATAAACTTAGTGTGTGACATCAGTGGCGAGATGCTTTTCGTACCAACTATGTATATACAGAGATGAAACAGACGTTTCATACGTCAATAATGTTTTGGCGAAAGGAAAAAGAAAAACGAAATGTTATACCATTTTTCTTTTTTTCATGAGTGATTGAGTTATATACAGTATTCAATGGATGCTGCAGTAAATTTAAATGAAAACTCTAACAATTTACAATTTTTAACAGATAGATCCAGAGGAACATTTGTTATAAATAGAATATGCTACTTTGTCGAGAAGAGGCTTGAAGAAGTCAACGGAAAATAAATAAATTCATCTGGTTATTGACTTTTATAAAGCACCGTGACATATAAGAAAACAAGTTAAAAAATTATATTTACGCAGAAAATTACTTGTAAGGTCATTTTGGTTTAAATATATTAGAATATTTATAGGGATAAACTCTGAGTTGAAAAAAGAAATACAGAACATAGCTTCCGGCATAATTTTTTTTATTATATCATTCTCACGAAATCTGTCTAACTGCATTTCACAATGTAGATGTTTAGGTAGAGTTACTCACAGACGTATGGCGTAAATAAGCGAATTTTGATTTTAGAGGGTAATTATGAGAGGAATATTCAAAAATTAAAATAAACTTCTTGAGTCCATTATCTTAAGTCTCAAATGAATAATTTGTTATGTATAAAAATATATAATTATTGAATGTACTTATAGTTCAAACAATATTTTAAAAAATAATGAAAATCGACCACTCCTATTATCTTCGAAATTACTGAGCCCTTTTCAAATGAGTCGCATTCAAACTTGCTCTGTTTTTTTAGGATATGTAAGATATTTTTATGAAAGGTTTGGTTTAATATACTTTATTCACTTTTACTTTGTACTTTCACTAAAGTTCTACTATAATAAATTAGTCACTCCTAAAGCAAGGAGTCACTAATTTATTATGCTGATCAAAATAATTTCAATATTATCTTTAGTTCATAACAATCAGAAATTGACGATCAGCATAATTCACAAATTAAAACTACACAAATTTTCCTGACACATCCCTAGATGTGGATATTTAACCACGGGCTGTCGGTTTCCACTGTTGTGTGAGAAGTTTTCAAGGAGCTACAGTTAGCTGACATTGGTTGGAATTAAGAATGGATGACTCCTGTGTGTGTTCATATATACATATAATAGAACATATAATTAGTTTCGTTTGGCAGTCAGCTTTCAGTTTATCATTCATATAGACATTTTTAACTGAGCTGTATTTTACTGACACAGTAGTGTAGTTTTTGGTTTTTCGATTTTTCAATGGTTTTCAAATGCGATAAAGTAAATAATGGAGAGAATTACTGAAATACATTTTTTTAAATAAAATGAGTTATTTTAAATGTGACGCATGAAACACTCGCTACTTTTAACTGAATAATTAAACAATCTTATCATTTACGACTAACTAATAATTCAGTTATAATACGCCGTTGGCTTACTTAAAACTTAGATCGCTGTTTGCTTTTACTAAAACTCACAGACATTGAATTGAGAGACTAAAAAGATAAGTTTATGGACGGCTAAGTCGTCTAAGAGTATATACAGCAGGTGTATTTGGTAACTTATGAAAACAGCGAATTTACGGTGAACATTTGTACCAGAGTAAAAAGTGTGTTTATACCATTTTGAAAAGCGTTTGTTATAAGTCATTAACACCCTCCTTTATTTGAATCCTAATATGCACCTAATGAGGTAAAATGAAATAATTTCTTGATGATCATTGCCTGTCCTAAATTGAATCATAAAAAAATAATTTTAAAATAAATTATAAGGTAGGGGAAAATATATTTCATGTTTTATACACAAATTCAAAGTAATATTTTATCATATTTTATTTATATTTAATTATAATATACGCTATTTCGTTCAACAACTTGGTTCCATTTTGTATGTAGTGACATAAACTTATTGCTGTTGAAATTTTGGGACTTCTGATCAAAAAACTGCGACAAGTAATTTTGACAGTCCTCTATTGATGTTAGCGTGACAGTACCTAAAGAATTCTGGAGAGACCGAAACAGGTGAATATCTAAGGACGCAAGATCAGGGGGTCTATAGGGTGAATGTATTAATACTTCTCAGTAAATCTCTTTCAAAATTTGCTAAGTGGCTAAACATGTGTGTGATCTGACATTATCATGGTGAAAAACCACATCTTTTCTGTTGATAAATTCTGCCGTTTTTTTATACTTCTTCCTCGAGTCTCATCAGCTGCATCGCCAAGCACCAGCATTATTTTTTTTTGCACGTTCTTGTTGTAGGTAATCCATTTTCCTTTATCAGTTTTCAATATTTACAAAAACTGTTCGCTTTGATTAAGTTTCAATAGAGAATCGCAAATTAGTACACGATTCATTAAATTTCTTTAAATGAGATCGTGTAGGATTCCAGTATCGAGCTGTTTTGTATATCCAGATTTTTTCAAACGAATCGAAACTGTTTTGTGATCAATTTCCAGCTCTTCAGCTCTGTCGTAAGAATTAATATGACAATCTTGCTCTACCTTTTCCAAAATGGCGTCGAGTTTATCTGCAAGCGACCGGTCGACCGAAACGAGGTTCACCTCTGACATCAAAATGACTTAAAACGGTTGAACCGGTTTTGTGCTACTCTTACATACACTGCATTAGGTCCATAAACGTCACAATTTTTTTTTCCTTTTTCGTAATAAAACTTGAAAATGTATTGAATTTCTACGTTATATTCGCTCATCTTGGTGGATGGAATAACAATAAAAAAATGGCGAGATACTGTTCCTACTATTTTTTTTTAATGTCATCTATTTAAAGGTATCAAAACTAGCCAGATACAACATGCACCATCAAAGAGATTTTAATGCAAATTTTTAATCATGAAATACGAAAAACTTTTACCTAACCTAATATTTCATCATAATCCAGGACGTTTGTTTTGATTCAAGATCGAATTTTTACATATAAACATATTTAATGAACGTGATCGCGCAAATTATTTCATTGACTTGAACTATTCATATTCACATCTATATTTTTGTAACATAACTGACAATTTATGAAAAAAAAACCTTTTAGAAAAAAATACTTTTAAGTGTGCTTAAGATTTATTAAAACCGATTGAGAGTGGGATTTTCAGCTAATTTGAAATGAGTGATTTTTTTTGATGCCGAAAACTCGACTTAAGTCATATCGTTTAGTATAGTGTTTGAAAAATATTTTTCGGACGAGGTCTCTCGATTATATTAAGTGATTGCAACTAAGTTTTTGATATTGAACATAGCATACTGGAGAAGAGATCTGAATAGCTTTTGAAGTTTAGAAGAAGCGGTTAATTGCTTTAAAGAAATAAACGAATTTTTTTTTTTTAATTTGCCTTTGAAGTTATCAAAATCTTTTGGCCGATCGAAGTCAAGTTTTGAAATATTTTAAACTGAGGTGAAACCCTTCAAAATACCATTAATTTATTATAAATAATTGACGCAATGTGTTTCAAACATGCCACATACGCATGCTCATACAAACGTATGCACGCACGCATGTATATACAACATACCTGCATAGGAAATCATCATCATTAAATTTGTCATCAGTTTTTTAGAATTCGACCCGTAAATAGATGATTACTACTTGACAATCCTATAAATAATTTTAATTTTCTCGGTTGAAAATTTAAAATATATGATTTTTAACTAAATTGACAGTTTGCTCTTCAACGTATATAATATGTATGAACTGTAGCGCCATAAACCGATCACGACACATGCGAGCAAGGCATCCACATTTATTTTTGTCTCACTCTGACTTTATTTTCGTTTTCGGTTTATTTAATCAAATGACTAAATAAAACCCATTAAGCACACAGCCCAAATCGCCGCGCCGCAGACGTAATTCGCAGCGCGAAATAAAAGCGGACACGAGTACTTTAGACGCTTCCGAGAATAAATCGTATCTAATTGTGTTGAACATCATTCATTTGGCATTCAGGGTTGTTCGCGACAAGACAATATCTGCTGGTGTTGTGTTCTTTCGGGGAGCATTTATTTACCCGCGTAATTGAAATTTCACTGTCACCGAATTTTTTCTCCCGGCCCGCCGTCTCGGGCCCGTTCCCGTTGACGTGGACGCTTTTATTAAACCGGGGCGAAGGCACGTGCATCCAGGAGACGGCCGCCTTTGTTCCGTCAGAGCAGTCGGCGGATGCTCGATGTGTCTACGGTTCCAAACGTATAATGCTCGTTTTTGTTAACGATCTCGGAAGTACGCATCAATGACGCGTTAGTAATTTAGTTTATGTTTGATTATTGATTGATTTCGAAATTTGTCAGGCGTTTATTTCGAACGAGACAGGCAAAGTTAAATACAATGTCTATATGAAGAAACAAATAGAACATATGTTTAGGTTTGTATAGGTTCAATTTTAATCACCTCTGCTGAAATATAGTTTCCCAAAATATTTTTATTTCAAATCGAAGGGCTTGAATATCAGGCTCTCCTTGAGGCCAGCCCCCAGTAAGCACTGGAGACAGTAAAGGTTCCGTCGTTATTCATTGATGACGACGTTCAGAACCAACGACTCGACTTTCTCCCCAATGCATAAACAAATAGCTTAACTTGACTTATGTTAAAAACTCATTGACTGACTGGTCGTGGTCAGGGATCGAATCAAGTACACCTTTGGTTCCAAGTCGATACTTTTGATCACAGAACCACCACTACTCTGCATTGATACTACTGAAGAATTGAACAATTCTAAAAATTGTGTAATAGTTTTTTTATTTTGAAACAGTGATAACGAAATTTTCAATTTTCTCCTATCAAGTAGGTCTGTTGAAACCTTTTTTTTAACAATCGCCATTTAAAAAAAAACATCACAAAAAATATGCATTAGTCGTGACAGCGGCCTACTTTTTCCCGCACAACCTAAAAATTCCTTTATTTCTCTTCAAAGGCTTACTATTGCGTGATCAACTTATAAAATAAGTTTTTTGTCATAATACCGGTTTGTGCCGGAAATCAATTCACCTACTTACGAACCAAAACTATGGCATTTCCACAGTTTTAAAAAGAATTTCTAAGTACTAAAATTTTAATTGTTTCAATTTATAATTTGAACCATATATGAATAGTTTTATACAATAATTGGTTCCCTCCATTTCACTAGAAAATAGTTTATTTATTTCATGTTAAACTGTAATTCAATTATAATAAGCTTAGTAGTGGTGGTCGAGTGGTTAGGAATGTTGCTTTCTGTTTCCCTTGAACTAGGAAGTATCGCTTGAGTTGATTCAGTCAGGTTCGATCCTAACAACGGGCAATGTGTTAAATTACTCGTTTTAATTTAAATAAAACCGCTTGCTTGGTGTCTTAAAGAATACGCAGCTTGAAAAGCTTCAGATTCAAACCTCTGATTCTGAAATAAAAGAATGTGGGAGGGAATGTCTCAAGAGTGGGACGATTAAAACCCGATACAACACCAGCGATTTAATCAAACGTCACATTTTAGAATTGTATATTAAGTACATAACTTCGAATCCTTACAACTGAATGTGAATTTAAAGTTTATAGCCTTGGAAGTAAGAAGATAAATGTACGTAGAAGAAATCTAAATTACAGATAAGGAGACAATTAAAGAAACATGAAGAATAGACACGAAAGTACAATCAATATGACAGATCGATTACTGTGCAGCGTCTATGGTAGGTGATAGGTATGGTAGGTGAGGACCAACCATTCATCCTTAAAATTCAAATGTAAAAGTAAGAAAGTTAGAGAACGCTGTGGTGTTGTATGTAATGGTTAGAGTAGAAAAGAATAGTTCTGGGTGGTTTCGAAGGTAGCAGTTGGGGTCGGTGGCCGCTAGGAAAGTATGAGTGGAAGAAGAAGGACAAGTAATAACTATGAAATGATTATTTGCGATGGCTAAGTGAGCAAGACCTACAACATTTAACGGCATGGTGTTTGATTACCACCATCAATTAAAAGATGACATTAAAAAAAAAATGGGAAACGATGTCTCGCTATTTTTTCATCTATTTTCTGTTCACCGAAATGAGTACATAGAGCTAAGACTATCGATAGATTTTGAAGTTTTATTACAAAAAAGGGAAAAATGCGACACAAGCCGCGAAAAAAATTGTGACCTTTATGAACCTAATACAGTGTCGGTAAGAGTAGCACAAAACTGGTTCAAGCGTTTTCAGTTAGATAATGTTCATGTTAAAGATGAACCCTATTTTGATCGACCTGTTATAGATAAAGTCGATGCCATTTTGGAAAAAGTAGAGATTGGCATATTACTTCTTATGAGATACTTGTAGCTAAAAGCTGGATATTGACCTCAAAACAGTTTTGACTTATTTGAAAAGCTGGATATACAAAAGAGCTCGATATTTGGGTTCTACAGGAGCTCACTGAAATAAATCTAATGAGTAGTGTACTTATTAGCGATTCTCTATCAAAACTGTAACGGAACCCTATATGGCCTATATGTATATATATTGTTTGATTATACATGTGTGCTTTAGCATGTGTGATCGTCTAATTAATTAATTTAATAAAATTATGTAACGCGGAACAGTCTAGCTTTGAATTGGGAACAGAAGTTGGACTCTCCCAGGGTTCACGATCTCAATCTGGGTTTTATCGGATTGTTGCGAAATTCTACGGGCCGATGTTTCGTTTTGCGTGTTTTTAACTCTCTAAGAAAAATAGATCTGCTTGCTCTCTTCCCGCGCTTACAGCGTCAGGTTGTTTCCTGATTAATTCGGTATATTGTACCGAAGTACGTCAGCCGTAGCGACCATTAGTTATTTAGAGCGACCGCAGTCTAGCTTTCTGTGGAGTTTTGGAGTTCGGCGGCACATTTTTGCGCGGCCAAGTAAATTGCATTGTTTGACACAATAGAGCTCTCCAATCCGTTAGATATAACAATTAAATTTTTATGTGTTCAATATCAATTATAAAAAAGTAAATATTTAATTTTCTGAGTTTTTAAGAGTTTCAGTTACATTGAAAATGTTTGTCTAAAATGAAGCCGTATACTCGATGCTTCTCAAGCATCGAAACCTCAGAATAAACGTCTTTAGCACAGGGGCTACGTATCAACGTAGTATGAGACTATCTATATTACAGTCAAATGAAACATCATATCTTCAAAGTATCGATTGGTATTAATCAGGTCTCAAATGAGACCAATAATTTCAAATAAAATATCAATTTCAATAAAATCAATCAACCCTACGATCGAATTTCTTAAGTGCGCTAGAGCACTCCGATTCGTTCACATACATATTAAAATGCTAGTTATATATTTTTTTTTCAATTAAATAACTACAAGTAATTATACCTTAATATTATAATGCAATAGGCAGATAACAAATTTTGCACGATACGCAGGGAAATAAAACAGTATATAATAAAATTAAATTAAAGAAAGAAAGCAAAATAAAATGAAATGATAGCAGTAAAATATTATAGTTAAGCATTTAAAATATAATTATCATTACCGTATCGTGCAAGATTTCCTATATTTAAATAGTACTTATTGTTTATTACGCGACTTTATTGCAATGTTTGATATTTGTGTACCAGAACCACTTCTGTTGAATTTGCAATGGAGCCAGGCATTTCATCTGACCTCCTTGCAGATGGAACTTAGGCACCCATACAACCATCGACGCTTCGTTGAGACTGGTACTCTACCGTTTCTCCCTCAAGACCCGACCTGGTCCCTCGTAGTTCACAATCGACTCACCTTTCGCGTGTTCCAGAAACGTCTGTCGTCAACGCGCCCGGCTCATCGTCGGCCCGTCCTACCACGGCTGTATTGTTTTCCCTTCAATTGTTTATATAAGGACAAATGCAGCTTTCTTTCCTCTTTTTTTTGCCTTGAGACTCTGACACAAGCGCGCACATTGTCATTTGTTATTGCATTCAAGTAAAGACACATACACACGTAACTTAAGTAAAACTTACAAAAATAAATATATAAAATAAACAATAATACCCTAATTCCAGTCATGAATTGAAATAATCATATTAATAAAATAATCAAATAAAATCAAATCGCCTACCAACAAACATAAAATAATTAATCAAAAAATCAATCATTATACCTAAACAATCAAATAAAGCGATAGCTCATATCTCAACTAATTAATTATAAATAAATATATAATCAACTCATTTCTAATCAATTATATCATCGATACTTCATCTAATCATCTAATCAAAGCACACAAATATCACACCTATTCAATTCATAAGGTCAATCATAATCATATCCAACAATACAAATTATATTAACCATAAATTGTCCCTATATCAAAATGTGAACAAAACATGATAACACAATACGTGTAGTGAAATCAAAAAAGAATGAATTACACTGCGTATCCATGAACCCGAAATACATTTTAATATTTTTATTTGTGGACCTAAGGATCCGTTTCGAAAGGTAATGTAATCGAACCGTTTTTGAAAAGATTGATCAGTGGTCATGAATAATGGATTACCCACTACAACTCGAGAAAAAGATCATGGTCTAAAGGCAAGCACGCTTCGCAGACTAAAGCAAAACCCGGATTAACTCGCAATAAATTGATGCTATATGTACGGTGGGATTGGAAGAGCATTATTCATTATGAGCTTTTACCGCCGGGCAAAACCATTAATTTGGATATATACTGCCAACAACCGATGAGAATCAAGGTAGAAATAGAGAAAAAACGGCCGGAACTAATCAACAGAAAGGGTGTGGTTTTTTCACGATGATAACGCCAGACCACACACATATTTAGTCACTCAGCAAATATTGAGTGAGTTTGGTTCGAAAGTGTTAATACATCCACCATGTAACCCTGATCTTGCACTTTCAGATTTTCACTTATTTCTGTCTCTTTGGAATTCTTTGGGTAGTCTTAGGTTAACATCAAAAGAAGGCTGTCAAAACTACTTATAGCAATGTTTTGATCGGAAGTATCATAATTTCTACTACATTAAAATGGCAACAATTGTTGAACAAAATGACACATATATACATATATTGTAATCAAATGTAAATAAAATATTATATGATGAAAAATTATCTTGAATTTGTATATAAAATGATGAAAAAAAATTTTTCTTACCTTTTATGATGAAGCTGTTTTATCGACGACCATATGAACAGCGAAATGGCTTAGTACCCTATTAAGATTTAATTTTTTCATTTGTTTCAATGAGTACCTTTCATAATGAAATAAAGATAAAATAAAGATGAAAAAATAAAATTTTCAAAAGTTTTTTTAATAAGCACAGGTTCATTTTGTATACAATAAAAAGTTAAACCAGGTTTTTCAAGTAATCAAGGGTTTGTCATATCAAGTATTAAAATCATCTCAGGTCTACATACCTATATAATTGCATCATTAACACAATCTTTCATTGAAAACATTGAAAATATTGTCAACTGTTTTATTTATTCAAAAGTCGCTAAAGAAATGATCTTAAAAATAATAAAATATACATTGAACAGGTACAAAGTCCTTTCACATCACGAGGTCGACGATGTCGTCGGCCGGCAGGACACAAGTTATCCTCGCAAACAATACGACTTTATTTGTGTACAAACGTGCGCAGACGCCGCCCTCGTGTAATTCTAACAAACAGCCCGGCGACCCATTAAAACCGATGTCGCTTCCTTCACAAATCTGAATATTAAACATTCCGTTGGCACACGCGCCCGGCTTCCGGTTCATAATACTTTTAATTAATGAGTTCACACGCTAAACACGGCAGCCGCCCGCGCGGCGTTAATTATTATCATTAGTGCGGGGCGGGCTCGTTAATATTGTACTCCCGAGGCCGTCGGTTCGCCCGGGATATCCCGTGCGCTTTGACTGCTCCAACGGAAGTTCGTGTTTCTAGCGGGTGACAATTAAAGAAACATAATATTCCTTAAGACGAAGACCGCAGATAGGAATGCGCACAAAAATTATTAGACAGTTGTGAACCATGGGTTTAGTGTGTTAATACTATACAAAACTGTAAATGACCGATACATGTCTTTAGGAAATATTTATGATGAAGATAACTAAATATATAGTTATAAGCTAAACTCTCTTAGGCTGAGAACTGAAAAAAATTTTTGTTTGTGTGATTCTAAACCTTATCGTACTCTCTTGTCATTACATGTTTTCAAAGGCTAAAACAAGATCAGGAGAAGGACATGGATCGGGATCATGGCGGATCCAGCGTCATCGATCGATATATAATATATAGGATTTATCCTATATCCACGCGGGCGGAGTTGAAGGCGAAAGCGAGTGTAGGATATTTCCTATGCGTTTCTCTAGTAAAAACACAGCTATATAAAATATTGTCTTGAGCGACTATAGATTATCACGATTATCATCGTAGTCGAGCCTGCGGCTGCGACTATTTAACGGTCGAGTTAGCCGTCTGTTGCGGTTGAGAAGTGAGTCGTTCATTTTAACCAAAAAACGGACCTAAATAATGAAACCAGAAACTTAAGAATTTGCGCGTTATAACTTAGAATGAAAGTGAAATTATGAAAACAGATAATTAAGTCTAAAACTCGACATTTAGTATTTAATACATATCTAGATGAAAAGTGTAGATATATATGGTAACATGCATTATGCGTGTGACTAGACAAATACGCAAAATAGAATTACATATATATGAAAGTCGCCATAGAAATGGTATATGAATCCGCTAGTCAATTCTGTAGTATACAAGTTCACAGCTAGATTTAGACTACCCTCTATTCATTCCCTTTTTGTGGGTGATGGGTCCTCGCCCAGGAAATGGTGATTTCATTTCATAAAGATTTAGTTTCTAGCTGATTAAGGGTTTCAGTTGTAGTTGTCTTCTAATAAAATTACCATTTTTTCGGCATATATGAGAGCCATTGCCACTAAATTCGGTAATAATGACGATCTCTAAATATCATGAAAATTGGTTACAAACAAGTTGAACGGCTTTTAAAGAGTAAAGGACTTTAAGTGTTAACATATTAGCGGGTAATATGCTTACGGCATATTAACGGTAAGCATATGACCATAAAAAACAAAACTAAGCAACATAAAAAAAAATTAAGCAACATTAAATATAAATACATATATATCCATTCTTAGTTAGCTCCTTTGCATTTGCCCATATTAAATAACTTACCTTAAATAGATTAAATATAATAATTCAATAATCAGTTGGAGGTTTCCTTTCTTAAAACCTTGGTATTAAACAAGCTTTTTTTTTAATTTTATGTGTTTTTACGTTTAGAGTAAACAAAAAAAAAAAACGTATAATTGAAAAAAAAGATTCATTTAGACAAATAAGAAAAATATTGACAATATCTGGGTGCGCACTGCCCTCGTACCCTCAGTGGCCATATAAAGGAAATAATTTTATCAATGGAGGATTTTCTCTTAGGAATATTGAAAAGAGCTTCATTCGTGTCTAATCGCTGACAAAGCTGTAGGGATCCATTCTCGCGGTGCGCCCGTTTCTAGTGTGCTCCGAACCGGCCGAAATACGGTATTTTTTGCTAGCATTAGAAATTTTTTTATTTACTATCCGTATTTGTAAGCTCTGGAATAATCTCGTACGATCCATACTATATTTTGCTGTGATCGGCTTAAAAAACTCATTACTTTTTCTGGGCCAACTATTCGAGATTTGCGTTTAGTTTTCTACACATGACTACGCAAAGGAGTGTAACGCTTGATCGATTTATACATGTAGTTTTATTAATTTGTGGCGTTTTAGACCTAAAATCTAGTGTCAAATGCAGGTCGGAGGTTATGAAACCATTAATTCATTGATCTAGTATTGATCAACTACAGTTATATACACGCAGTCCGGGGCATTTAATGGTTGAAACATCTGGGCATAAATAATAACTTATAGCTTCTGTCTGTTATCACGAGTTTGAAAAATCAACTATTTATAATTCTGTCACTTTTTAAGATTTTTAGTTCCTATAGAAAATTCATGTATTTGCGATACACATGTGTCGCATAGATCATTTCCCAGTTATATTGAAATAAAATTATTTATAGTAAAAATTGGTGTAGAAATCGCTTGACACTTCAATAACTGCGGGTGTAACAAGAAATTATACATTTTTTCTGACGCCACCATGGCTAGATCGATGTTTCCCAAATTATAAATACTGGGTGGTTGCAGTCGTTGGACACGTCAAATTGTTTCACAAACAAATATGACATTTCTCGTAACGAACACCAAAGAAGTTCAGAACGAGAAAAATCGTATGTTTATTATCGTGATATTTAGAGTTTAACACGCAGACCGATCTCATAATTCGTTTTGATTAAAATTAACACAGCCTTTTTTTTTTAAGTTCTAACGAGATGTAGTCGATGAATCTGAAAAGGAAAAAAAATTAAAAGCATACATTTTGAATATTTACAATATCATTCAATCCTACATAAGATTGACTTGTTACTGTCAATCGTGTTACGTTGAAATTCATTTTTTTTAATTATATTGGATATTCTTTTGATTTTCTTTCCAAGATGTTCAATGACTAGTGAATAGACTCTGGTTTGATGTTCATTTCTACGAGATCTATTTAAGATGTAAAATTTTCTTCAGATAATTATTTTATGAGATCAATAATTCTCTTTATAATCGGTGACACGCGTATATGTTGGTTCTATAATCCTTTTGTTTCTTCCATGCGAAATGGGAATCGATGTCAGAATGCGCAGATGATGGTAAGCTACACGCAGCACCCTACTTCCCAAGTAAATTTTTGTTCGTAGTATTCTAACAAAATACATTTGCTGGCACTCTCCGCTGCTGAGGTTTCATGATATCATATTGAAATCCATTAAAAATATGGGTACAAGGAAAGTGTGAGGCGTTCTGTTAATAAACATTATTATTGATACGTGTTTAGATTAGAGCTTTGATAGTTAGCTATGTTAGGTGGTTGGGACGCAATGATTAGAGCGATTGTACAATTGATTGCGAATATTAATAAGTCTAAATATTGAAAGTCGCTTCCACTCTAATCTATTTGTTGTTGCACAAATTCATTTTAAAATTTTGATATCCTTTTCATCTATACTTGTCGGGTGGCGACTATTATATTGTGATTGTAAATTGCTTATCTATTTGAGGCTAACAAACAGACGTTTCAGCCCTAAAGCGAAGTTTAACAATATGTCAGAGGTCACTATGAAAAGAATTACATGCCTTGAATCTTATGTCCCTTGCATACAATTGAAAATTGTGCAATTTGTTTATTTGACTTTTATTTTATTTTTGAATCGTTTTCAAAAGTATATTGTTGCAATATACGTAGAATTTTTGTATTATTGTTATAATGGCGTTCAGATAAATAAAAAAAATAACATTTGTTCCATTGTTCCATACCTATTAATCCTCCTGAATCAATATTGAATTCTTTGATTGTGAGTCGTATTGGAAAGGCAGATTAGAAGGTCATTGGTACATTAAATTACTAGAATAAAACTGTTACTAAAACATTATACGACATAATAAACAAAATAATAAAATAATTCTCTATCAAATCAATAACAGAAAAGTGCTTCGCTTGTTTACCTTGAAATATCTTGGACTAGTTGTTTACATTATTTCTAAATTTCAATTGGTCGGAATATCTAAAACTTACCAGTCATTTATTCCTTTACACCGAACATAACATGTTTATGACTTTGTTTATAATTAATAATGACACTCCTATGACTTTGTTTATATTTAAAGAGTGTTCTAGAACAGTCACTCCGGTGTGAGTATGGGAAAAGGAGTTTGAACATGGAAGTTAGTTTTCTCGTTGCAAGCAGTGCGTTAACAAATGAAATGCAATCAATGGGTGTGATTAGTAAAAGTGTCCACGACGTATAGTCGTTTCACACTGAAGTTCAGTATAGATACTGTGTGTTTTTTTATGTTTCTTTTTCCCCCATTAACGGTAATTCGTAACATTTATTATTTATACTTTTTCTTTTTGTGGTTAGGCACTAAGGCACTAGTGCAATAACTCCATTTTAGATGACTTCCAATATTGTATTTAATATATTACGTGTAATTAGGTATGTTATCATATTAATTTATACTCTAATTTAAATATAAATTTTTACTGTTTTTTTTTGTTTTTATTGAGGTCGAATTAAAATTGTTTTAACTAAGTACATACCTACCTTATTTTACCTTACAATGTAGTGCTCGACTCGTCGAAATGTAATTTCAAACTGTTACGTCTGAAGTTTCAAGGAATCAGATCTGGAGGTTCACTGTTCTGCAGAGATGGTTATTGATCGAGCTTGGAGGATGAATGAATTACTCTTTATCCAGATACAATGTTCGGTCAGTCTCAAGTATCGCTGCAGATCAGAATCGGAGATTGATGGGGAGTTTAAAGTTTCCGATACTGGTTTGCAGTGCGATGATATTCTCTGAAACCTTTACGTTGCAAAACCTGAACCTCATGGTTCAAGCCTTTAAATAAATACTAAGCCCGGCCACTCCATCGCTATGTCGTGAGTAGCATACCTTAAACCTCCCGTCGAGATTACAGCTGTTTCGAAAATATGTGGGTAGTATGGGCTAAGTATGTATGGGTACTAAAGTATGAGTACATTTAATGCTTCCGTATCCGAAAGTTTTTGGTTATCAAAAAGATATCCGTTTCCGATTTCACATATTAACTTTATTTGGATATATTAACCTCGAAAGGAAAGATTGCATTTAAATATTCAAGACTGTTTACAATGAGCTTCCTCATGAATTTAACTGAGATGCAGAAATATAGGACTATTTAATCTATTACCTACATTGAAAACAATATATCAATCCGACTAAAAATGGTGAAGTTACTGCGATTTTAGTAGAACGATCTCTAATAATTATTACACATAGCGCACCATTCGTGTGACGTCATTATTCACTTCGTTCCTGTTCGCGGTCAGCCGCAGTCCCCTGTATTCGTGAACTTGTGACCTGTGAACCAACGTATGTAGGTTTTGTCAAAATGTCAGCATGTTTGCATGTTTGATGAGGAGACATTTAATACGGTAATAATTGAGTGTTCAACGCGACTAACCAATACCTACTACTACTTGGTAGTCGGTGTCGGACTAACGAGAGAGCCTAGTGAACGATGAAGTCAAGGATCAGCCGGAGGCGCCGCGTTTTGAATTGTCTTAAATTAGGGGTTTAGAAAACTTGTAATAATTCGGTATTTTTGGAGGTGTTCTTAAATGCAAAAGAAGTAATAATAAATATAAATATCTAATAATATAAGTATATTTATCCAAAAATATAAACACACTTACCTAGAAACGCGATAACATCAAAGAAAATTAAAAAAAAAAAACATTTATTTTATGAAAACCGGCGAATATTGTTTTCCACGATATCGTCAAAGAACATAATTTATAGCGGTATATTTGAACAGGTAAACGTATACGAAAATAAGCCTGATTGGCTGAGTCAAGCACTGAATTTATTACTTAATTAATTAAATCTAATGTAATGTTCCATCACGTGCATAACTATAATAAATGAGAACGGGCGAGTGGACGAATAAATGAGACACTAAGCAAAATTTCATTTCTACATTAAGATAACGGTACATTTATTCGCTTAAACTTCACAATGAATAAAAATATTTACTTAGAAATTAACGAGGAGTTGCAAAATATAAAAACACAAACCGGAAAATTGAACGAAAGATTTGACAAATTGTCTATACGTCACGACATCTGTCAAATCTTACGGTTAATGTTTTAGAATTGTGTTTTTATATTTTCCGTTACGATAATTGGAAAATTTCCAATTATTTCCAAAAATTGGGAAGTTACTGTTCTCAGTCCTATTTACGAATATCGAGTTTTCAACAGATCTTGACGTTTTAGGATTTTAGGAATCTATTTCGACCATTTTCCAAGTGATCTGTACGTGCCTACGTTTTGTGTGTGCGCGAGCGTACATGTATTTATGTACACCTCTAATAACTTTTGAACGGATTTACCGATCGAAACGCGGTTTTGAAAGGGTTTTACACAATTTAGACTTCCTGAAAATTTAAATTGATATAGCTGATTACAATTAGAAAACAAAAAAAAAATAATTTTCAGGAATTTTTTTTGATGTATCTTAGATTACTATACTGATAGATATTAAAATCTAAACTCAAAACTTTGTATCGTTTGCTATAAGCCGCACAAAAATAGAACTTTTATCATCAAAAAACAATCTTGATCGATGTAAGTCGCACCGCAATCCGTTAACTCAAATTCAAAATCAAAATATCTCTATTTTATAGGTTATAAAATAACACTTGAAATACTTCATAATTTATTGTGAATTTGCACTTTACCGCTCGTTTGGAAGGCAGATTTCTCTCAAGAAGAAGAGAAAGAAACTCTACGACAGTTCTTTTCTAATTTCTAATGCATAGTCAAAACAAATACAAAACCGTGAATGGAAGAAACAGCTCGGTAAGAAGTCGACCCACTTATGCCCATGTGTAATACTCTTTTTAACTGAGTGACTGCTTAATAATACTTTTAAATTTATATAAGGGTGCATCCTGTATATCCACCGGAACCCCATCAAACACAACATAGAGCCATTTAAATGAATTTGTGATTTTACATGGTTGACTAACACGTAAACACATTTTAATTTTATTTGTGGTACTGAATTTATATCCATCACTATTTCTTTTCAATATTCCTATTTTTTTTTATTTTCTATACGAATTGAGACGCCAAAGTTAAGATTCCAATTTCCTTAAATATATTTTTTAGAAATATACGAGTCTGAGCTTGTGAATTGCGCGAATGGCCCACTTCTGCAGCACAAAAATTTTCTGAATATTTGCAGATAGTCTCCAGAGCAAGATGCCATAAGATATCAGGCTATGGAAACAGCCAAATAAAATAATCTAGAAGTTTTGACGGCCGATAAATTTCGTATTTCATTGAATGCATACGTGGCAGAACTAAGCCTTTTCGCCAACTTATGGATATGAGGCCTGTTATTTAAAGTAATTTCCAGGAACACGGTAGCATTAACAAACTCCAATTCTTCGTTAAGTACAATAGTTTCACATTCTTATCTTACATTTGGTAGTGAGAATTTTATACATTTTATTTTCATAGCATTCTTCATATCATCATAAGTGAGTTGTTCTTCAACTTTGAATAACAAAGATGTGTCATCTGCATACAGTACTATCGCATGAACATCCTTAACAAGACTAGGTAAGTCATTTATATAGACTAAAAATAAAGGGACCAAGAATTGGTCTCTGTGGTACACACATGGACTACAGATTTAGATAATTGCATGCCATTGACATCTACCCTCTGAACTCTGTTACTCAAATACTATTTCAGAAAGTCGAGTGCTCGGCATGTTATTCCACAGTGATGTAGTTTTCCTTTCAGGATTTCATGATAAATACAATCGGAAACTTTGAGAAATCACGAAATACGCCAATTGCATCTCGCGAATCCTCCCAGGCTGCAAAAATATGTTGCATAAGCTTGAAGCCAGCTTCGATTGTTGAGCGACCTTGAGTAAAATCGCACTGTTTATTAAAAATTAATTTATTAATATAGAAATGTACTAACAACTGATTTAGTATTAAGTTTTCGAAAATTTAACTAAGTAGCGGTAATATATAAATATGGGTCTAAAGTTGTTGGGGCTTGATGAACTACCGCCTTTAATTAATAGTTATTTTATTTTCTTTCATTAAATCGGAAACATGCTTTAATTATTTATTATTTAACATAAACGCATATAAAGGATATAAACACTTATTAAAGATAAACACCAAGTGCAATGTAATGGAATTTACATCGTAATAGAATGATCAATTAGGTCAGCAGTTGTCTTTATGTCCAAAGATTTAAGTGTTTTGATAACCTCTTTAGAACTCACGTACGTAATACGTAAATCCTAAGTCAATATTACAAATCGGAATACTTTCCTTTAGTAATGATTCAAGAGTTAAGAGTTAAGAGTTAACGGCAAGAGTTAAGAGATCTGGTAGTTGAGACAGGAATGTTAGTAAAGTTTTGAAAGTCTTAGCGACCCTCTATGTCTTCATTCAAGGTTTTGTTGTCTAATTTAAGTTTAAAGTCAATAACTCGGCCTTTAAATTTACCAGTCTCGTTTTCATGACACCTCTAGTCGTTTTCATAACATCATTATTATTTTTATTTTTATTATTTACCTTTGGTTTTAGCGATGCATGTACGCCTAAAATTTTTGAATATTTTTTCACATATTTAGCAAAGCTCTTACTATTGTTAAAAGTCCGTTTGTCATAAAGCTCATACAGTTCCTTTCTATATACATTTGAGAGATATATTATATTTAACGGAAATTTCATATAAAAGTGCTTGTGCTTTTACAAAATAATATAAATTTTTTGTTGTATTGATATTAGGTATTTGGTTACTTTTGTTTGCTCAAAACAATTATGCGGTAAAGTAGATCCAAATCGATAAACGCGTTCGAATGATTTCATACTTGAAAAATAAAAAAAAAATAAACTGTTTAAATAGGTTTAGATTTTTTTAACTCAAAAAGCTCAAAACATATTAAAACCATATTTCTGAGTTGGGTGAGCTCAAAAAAGTTTTAAAATTTATCTTATGAGTTCAAAGAACTCAATGATTTGTTGTTAGGTATATTTCAGGATGCTTTGGGCTTGAGTACTAAAAAGTTTCAAGGATGGCTTAAAAGGTGAATCGTCGTTCTAATTTTTTAGTTAAAAATTTCAAAACCTTATAGACAACTGAATTTTTGATCTATAAATGCTTCAAAACTTATCAATGCATATAATACCGATAAAACTTATTTATTACTGTGGGACCCATAATGAGGCTAAGTTGGCTGCAGTACAAAATGAGTCGGGTCGACCAGCGAAATACCACATTTTAAAGAATACGGATGTAAGGTATCCGTTTCAGCTGTTAATTTTGTCCAGTGAGTGAGAGTTCCGGTGGCATACTCCCTCTCACCCACCTCCATTACCCAATCCCTCCAGTAGATATCTTGTTATACGTCGATGCCAGAAACACACCGGTGATTCCTTTGGGGTTGCGAGTGTCCATGGATGTCGGTGACCATCTACTCTGTGATGAGTCGCCTGCTCGTTTACCCATCGAATATTCTATAAAACAAGTTTTGAGATGGTTTACAGAGTCCAGCTTTATTCAGATTATTTCTTCTAATGCAACCAGCCCTCGTATTTATTTAGCACTTAAATAACAGATTAGTGGAAATCTGAAATCTGAAACATAGTTGCCCAGGGTAGCGTTATTTTCAATGGCAGTACGAAGCTTACCGCACTTACCCATTCCCCAACTGGTAACTAAAATCCTCTATTTAAGGCGAATATTATAGTATAATTATATTTATCTATTATATATTAGCGAATATATTATAAATATATATTAGCGAAATACCAGACTGACTGACTCATCACGAGATGTCCGAAACCATAAGTACGATTAATTTGAAAATCGGCATTGTTACTCTTTTTACTGAGAACGGATTTTAAGCAAATCCTATTTTAAAAATCATATTATTTCTCTGCGGGCGGAGCAGCGCGCAAACATAGTACATGTACATATATATTAAGATCATTATTTAATGAGTAACAACATTTCCATTATGTACGTATAGAAATTTAACTACGAATTAATATATTTTAAACTGTACTTCGTGGGTTTAAAATAAAACTGCATTTGACAAATAGTTCTTTAATACAACAGAAACAAAATTATGCTCATACACTTCAACAATAAAAGCAATATAGTGATACAACTTCTATTTACAACGTCCTACTTAAATGCTAAAACATAATTAATATTAATCGATATATTTTTACGAACATGCCAAATTCATCATCGTAGAGCGATAATCATATATCATTCTTTTAAAAGTTCAACTTTGTATATTTACAGAATATTTATAAGAGTGAGCTTAACAAAACGATTAAATTTAATTAGAAATCATACATAAACATTCTCTGCACCGTTGGTCTAGTCCCATTAGTATAGCCGTTTCAAAATAAATGAAAATGGTTACATTTTATATAAAATGTTTTATTGGAAAAGATGCCATTGTAAATAAAACAGCATCGAAGTAATTATTTATAGTTAACTTATTCAAACTATAAGTATTTTCGTTTAATATCAATAGTTGGATAAACGGAAGTTCGCACCACTGGCTATGCATACTAAGGTTTTGTATGAACTTTTCCGATATTTAAAAAAAAGTGAGGTAACATTTATATGAGTTATGACTAATGGTAGAAGGCGGTAGTATTAAATGAGAGATTTGCGTAGGATTACTAGAAGCAATACAAAATTAAAATCGGTTAAAAATCACATTGTAAACCACCATCGATTCTTTACTACATTTTTCTTGCACACTGAGCAAAATAATTTTTTTGCGAGTTTCAAATCATCTTTCTAGGACTCTCTCCAACGAAACCTTAATTATTTTTAAAGTTATTAAGTGTTTTGATTGATTAAGTGTTCATGACTAGTTTTTTCAAGTAAAATAAATAATAATAACAACTTATTAAAATTAAGTAAACTTTGAATTGTATACGTTTTTACAAATATAATAATAAAAAAGAAAAATTCTATCGTAAGATAAACAATATTTTCGTTTTTTACGATTTACAGAGGAATAAGATAATTATTTACAATATCGTAAAACTTATTGTGTCGTTACAAAAGATATACATATTGACGAATATGTACAAAAGATTGCAAAGTACAAATTGAATGTACAATTTATTTTGTAACTAGAAGGCGCTTTAACTACATGCTATTTACAATTGATATCTAATGATTTTCGATAATATTAACTTTTCCTTTTTGATAACTTTCTTAATTATTTATCATATTTCTAAAAAAATATATACTTTTTTATACAAGAAAATTTAAAATAAAAGTAGAGTTTATTGTTTCAATACGCACTATTCATTACAATTGATTGAAAACCTCAGTCAAATCATATTAGTTTTATATTAATTATTAACAGCTCTAATTAAAATAATTGATAATTTCCAGTAGATATGTTTCGATGCATTTTTAATAATTTCTTTAAATTTAATTCAAGAAATCACCAACACTGATAACAGATGACGTCGCGTAAAATAAACTTATTTTTTAATGAAAAATACACATTAGGCATTTTTGTTCAAAAGTCATACATCTCAATACAAATGCTGATATGCTTTCAAGTACATCACTCTGCTGACGCCATCTGGGATTATTACTTTTATAGTATTTTTTTAAAGCGACTCTATCACGATGTCGACTGTACTTTTGTATTTATTAGAAAAACGACGAGGACTGCGACTGCCAATCCAAGTGCGTTATGGCGACTTCGGCTGACGGAACTCCGTACTGGAAAAAAATAAATAATCGTTTAACATTTATTGAAGTAAATGCGATTGAATGAAAAAAATGATTATAAAAAATGTGATTTTCGTATTCGGAAATGGACCTTCTGGGAGCATGATCGTTTTATCTGACAACTGTTGTTTAAAAAAAATGAATACTCTAACTTAATTTTTTATTCAACGAAGGGGGAATGGAGTCATAGAGTGTGGTAATGGAGGGGAGTAGACCACCGGAACTCTCATCCGTTGGACGAAATGCAACAGCGGGAGCTGTTATTTCACGTTAATATTCTATGAGTGTGGTGTTTGACGCAGCATGGCAGTATCGCAATAAAGGACTTTTCTTTTAATTTCATTTTCATGAACTTATTCATTTAATTTGCCAAGGGTAGAGAATTATGTTAATAATTTTTATTTTAAATATAGTACAGTAATTAAAGGTTTCACTTGAAAATAAAATATGTGTATTTATTTGTAGTTTTAGGTAAATTCTCATTATCGTAGGGAAATTAGGGCTATAGTGTCGTATGAATGCAAAACATAGGTTTTGTGGAAACGGCTTCGTTTAGAGTCTTAATGATCGTTCGACATCGAAAAAATGCTTTTGGTCCTTTGTCTTGTCCAACATTAATACCCTTTCAAATTAATTCAGTTGTTGCCGGCAGACCATTGACGACGGTCTTAAGATTATATTAAGATTACGTTACAATATTACAAGAGTATTGATCTTTAACATGATCATTAATAGCATGTTAAGGAAATAACAGTTGTGGCACCTAAGAGCATAGCTTCTTTGCTCTCGGCTAAATGTGACTTTCCAACGACAGCTTCACTCCCCTCCAGCCAAGCTGGCGCCACCCTCGCCGTACATCGCACTTGCATCGTCCTTCCTGCCGGTACGCGAAGACCGAGGGCAGACGACAGCAGACCATGGTTATGTTGAATAGTTGGATATTCCACTAGCAACGAACTCTGTTACCTGTATTTAAAGATAAAAGACTATGAATCTCAGTTGAAACGACTAGTTTGGTACGCATTCGTAAAGGTACGTTAAAGTGGTTCATCCATGTGAAAAAAAAGAAGTTGATTACTAAATAAGTTTATGCAGCAAAGGTATACCTGATAAAGAGACAGTAAAGAACGGTAAAAGATAAGTTGTTGAATGTTAAATAAGGGCTAATTACAAATGCGCAAAAGCAGCGAACGAAATGAAAATATTGATGATTTTCGCTACTAAAGAATTTGTGGTGCAATATAAATGGTGTATAACATATGAGCATGAGTTCTTCAAAGGATGAACCTGATTGCATTTGAAATGAAAACAAGCACTGCTCTTTATTATTGTCGAAATAGTGATATGACATAGCATCTCTTGTAGGTACTAATTTAATTTATTAAGCGTATGCCGCGTTGTAATCATCTCTTTTAAAAATCTAGATTGAATGTTAATCTATTAGGGAAGATTTTTTTACTATCAGTAAATATATTTTTATTACATATTTATAATTTATTCAAAATTTCTAGAATTTTCATTTACTTATTCGAAATAGTTGGACACCGTTGGACATTTATTTTTCCGCACAGGTAATGAAGTTTCTTTGCCGACCGACTTTTGTATTGTGACAATAATTTCAGTGACGGTATTCTGACCACAAAGTAATATGTGTATTCTTAATGTATTTTGTACTAAAATTAAATAGTTCATTATTTTGTAGACATTAATATAAAATGTGGTAAACATATGCAAAAGACGGAACACATAATAATAATTTATTTGACTGTATAGTAGTAACATAACTTATAACGGAAAGTTGTAACTAAATTAAAAAAAAAATCGTGTTTACCTGTGTTTATCAAGATAAAAGAGTATTGTAAGAACTATTAATATATACGTTTTTTATACTTGCATATAAAAAACAACATTTTTTTTTATACTTATTAACATAACACCAAAACATAGCAAAACAGTATTAGTTATAAAATATTTTTTTTATTCATCAATACTAAACCCAAGGAACGCACACGTTGAGACAAAGTCAGATTTGTTAAACGCATCTGTATTTGTGTGTGTGTGTGTGTGTCGAATTGTTAATTTTGGTGGTACGAATGTCGATTTTTTTCAGTTTAATTTGTTAAGAAAGGTCTTCAATTTAAGTCTCAAAATTTTCTATGTAGAATTTAAAATATTAGTTGGAATTTTCGAAATTAATTCTAATTTTTATTTTAAACTATATAAACTGTTTTGTCCCATACGACTTTTAAAATAATAAGCAAACGCGCGTGTGTTTTAGCATGCAGTACCATTGCTACGCTACGTCAAATTAATGTAGCTTATCTCTTTGTTACCTTAATACTAATATCTGTTTTTTTATTGAGTAACAATTATTTAAGTAAGAATATGAAGCTTACCATATCTATCTCATTAAAAAAGAAATTTTTTTTTCTAAAAGCTTTTATCTAACAAATTGACAATAAAAACATGTTTATTTAAATTATATTTATATACTAAATTTTTATTATACCATAATGGTGTTTTTTATTCATTTCTTAAAGCATATGAAAATGATATACCATTCAAAATCCTCTTACGAGGATTCTAAGCTCCGTTCGAGTCGCGAAAAGCTTAATAGATGGGCTCAGATTTCACACAGCTAATTATTGTAGAAACGCTTCTTTTTCGCCGTCTATCAAAACATATTATGAAAAATTATTTTCCATATTTTTATAGGCAGGTAGTGTTTTACTTGCATTGTGACTGATCAACTAGACTTATAGGAAGAAAGAATAATTTAAATATTGATTGCAATAATAAAATTCGCACTACCATTTCACAATTATTGTAACATGTTTTAATTAGGTCCAATAGATATTTCAACTCATTTGTGCTTGCGGTGCTGTGTTAGTAAAGCTTGCATAGAGACAGTAACTCTGTGAGCGTTATCGTAAGTACAGTCAAACAGTCAAATACACATTCAGTCATTATGCGGCAAATACTGCGTTACTGTCACAGTACAGTACAATCAAAGCGGGTAGCGCATTTACAAAAGCTTGTGAATATATTACTATGTGTACGTAAGCATGCGTAAGCGCGCATACGTATTGAATTGGTATATTTGTAAAACAAAGGACAAAATTCAGACGGTCAGTCGTCGTGGGGCAATATCCGCTCACCTTCTCGCCGTCGATGTCCCAGCTGAGCACGGCGGCGGGGTAGGAGCGACCCGACGTGCAGTTCAGGAACAGCCAGTCGCCTCTGCGGTTCTCCTGTTCGTTCCCCGTTATCCTCGGACCTTCGCGCGGCAGATCTGCAGAAGCGAATGGAGATTCTTTTCTTCTTTCGTACGCGTGAGCAAGCCTTCCCCGTTAATGGAGCCCGCGATGAATACGAGACGAAAGAACGCTTCCGAGGGTCCGACCGAAGACGGGGTGTTTTTACGTTTTTTTTTCTTTTCCGACGCGCGACGGCACGAGCCCTCGTTCCGATAGAGCGATTCGTATTTAGATGTGCACTCTTGAAATGGACTTTAGAGATAAGATTGAGAAGCTTTTCCCATTTGCGAAATTTGTTTAACACCGTACTGTTCGGTGTTCGCTAACTGTGCTCGGTTAAATTAACCTGTGCAACGTGATTTTTGTTTTCAGCTAAACTGATTTATTTATGCGTTAAAAACTTCGATGTAACTGTAGATATAACGAGTTTTAATTAAAAAAAAAGTTAATTTAATATCAAAAATTCATTGAGCTCTTGTGAGAGGCTTATGACAAAAGTAGACTTACACCATCCTTGCTTACAGTTATGACGTAATCAACCACTAATGCAAATTGCTAACAAGTACTTAACTAGTAATATTATTGTAATTAAGACCTGTGTTCGACCCCACTGATTAGTCAATGGTTAAGTAATAACTTTCGAATGACGCGTTTTATTCGTCTCTATGCTACTAGTTGTACTTACGAAATTCGAAAATGTCAAAGAAAAAATGTTTTTCATAGTCGTGGGAAAATTTTTCACTTAAATGTAATGACAAATTATTTTTAGACTTATTAGCATCGAGTATGGAGTTTGACTAATTGATAATTTTATAGTTGACGAATAATGTGCTTCTTTTTGAAACCTTGTGAAACCTTAAAGTTAATATTAAAACATTACATTGAATATGTTTTCTTAATGATAAAAACGAATGTGACTAACAGTCCACAGCGTCTCTATAACATAGAACCTTTTTAAGAAACTTACATATAACTTCCATTCTCCCTTCGCCAGCCGCCGACGCAAAACTCGGTGCCTCGGCGGACACCTCACAACGGTACAGCCCGCTTGACTTCAAAGTCACAGGATACAGGAACACGCGACTCGCGTTCGATTTTGAAAGCTGAGAAACAGACACATCCTGATTTCATCCAAAACTAAAATCTCCTTAAAGTTTCTACGATTTAACTAGCCAATTTAAGAATATTAAGTTGGTCGGTCCGAGAATAAGTCAAGAATGCCAAGAGCTGTGAATTTCAATATTGGAAGGGTCAAATCAGAGCTAAGAATATTTGACTAAAGTAATATTGTACGATGGGTAATAATCACAAGGAAAATGTATTGTAAATAAAATATCTCGTTTGTTTCTGTCGATTGTTTCATTAGTATATTTAAAGAAATTTATTAATAAAGGTAAGTATACAAACTTTCGGAAACGTTTGGAACTAATTTTCATACATCTAAAAGTACTAAAAACACAACTACGATACAAGAAATACAATTTAAAGTAGTAAGTTACGTAATAAGTTACGGCAAGTAGAAACTATTCACTAATAGATAATTAATTGTAAAAAAATAATGCTTAATTCCATTTGATTTGATGGTGAATTTCATTTTATTTAATGATTTCATATTTTAATATGAATCGTATATATTAATTCTTGGCATATCTGAGGGCGTGCGAGGGTAACACCGTGGTGTTACCCTCGCCAAGAGGAGCCAAAAGGAAGCGAAGTTCTACCTCCCTTTTCTGGAAGCATTCCTCGTATTTTCGAACAGTCATATCATCGGTTTCAATAACGCTAGAATGTTGCAATGTTCAGAGTTATACATTCTAAGCAAATTTATAAAACGTACTATTATTTAACTAATATGATTTCAGAATCATCGGCATCTGAAATACGTCGATTTTTTAAGTGTCTCACTGACTGGTGTTCATCAAAACCTCTAAGATACTTTTTAAAATCCTACAAGGCTGAAATTCAATACCTAAGTTAGGATTTGCATATAAACAATGGAAGAATTAAAAAATTGGAAACTTTTCCCTTCAACTCCCTAGTTAAGGGGTGTGCATATATGTATCTAAAGGAATATGTGTAAAAGGGTATATGTAGCTTAGGATTTGCATATTAATAATGGAAGAATTAAGAAATCACAAACTTTTCCGCTTCAATCCCTTAGTAAAGGGGTGTGCATACCCGCACACAAAGTGATAAAGTGGTTCGTAAGATTAATAGCAGAAAACTTTAATTGTTGAAAAATAGTATTTGTAAAATTTAGCAAATCCTATCCTAGTATGATCGTGGTCATCTCATTATTTTCATTTTAATGATACATAAATATGTTGTATAAAAATTATGCTGTATGAAATGTATCAAAGTTTTTCTTTTGTAAAATTGTAAATGAAAATAGATTAGTAAAATTTATTATTTATTTCAATTAAAGTAAATAAAATATATATCTCAAAGTTCTGTAAGATGACTGGTAGTGGTCGGATTTATTGAGATTGTGGCATGGTAATGCCAGGATATCAGCTACATAAATATGTAGCTAATCCTTTTGAAACCTTTGCAGAGGAAGGGTATCCGTAATAACTACCCCTTAATCAAGGAAAAAAGGCAACGATAGAGAGTGGGTTATGAAAAAAGAGTAGTTAAAGGTCCCAAAATAGAGCCCAAAAAAATGTAATAGTCCAGGGCGTCGGCGAAATATAAATGAAGTCCAATCATAACCATTTCATGTTAAATTAGTTGCCAAAACTTTCAAGTTCATAATGGTAACAATGTTGAAAAGCAATGAGATCTCTAGTAGGGACAAGGCCATAGCCGAGCTTCGATTTGTACTGCTCATCATAGTCCAGGACTCTACATTTTGCTCAAAAGTATGGCTTGGCTGTTTAATGACCGTTGATTGACCTTGACCGTTGAATATTTATCCCATTCGCGAGTGCTTTCTATTTCTGTGATATTAAAATTTACATTGCAAATACAGTGTAATAAATAATCTGTAAAACGGTGTACCATATAAGGCATACTTCAAACTTTTCTCTATGATATTCATCAATGGGCTTTTCAGCTCCATGAGTTGTAAATATTGTCTGAGTTTTTGAGCTCAAAATTTTGAAACAGGTTGACCCTCCAAGCCATCCCTGAAATTTTTTACTTCTTTCAAGCTCAAAATGTTACAAAAGAAGGAGTAGTAAATTATTGAATTCATAATGCTCGAAAGATAGATTTTATTGCATTTTCAAGCCCTCCGAGTTAAAAAATACAGTTTTATTACGTTTGAGCTTTTACAATTAAAAAATCTGTATGTATTAAAAAATATTTTTTTTATTTTTCTATTACAGTGTCTTTGGAACATATTGTTCGATTTCGATCTGATTTACGGCATCCGACGCAGATTTCTAAACAAATAAATATTGCCGAGTACGAAACATTTTTGGGAAACAAATATTTTGAACAAATTCTTTG
>BGZK01003177.1:0-30437 GCA_005406025.1 Eumeta japonica
TTTGAATTACATGATATACCTTCTCCTTCGCCAGAAATGTACTGCACAACAGGACAATGCGATTTAAGCGGATTTGACTTGAGAGCTGTAATTAGATGATGTACCGTCTTCTTCGCCTAAAGTGTTCCGCATAAAAAAAAAAAATGCGTTTAAAGCAGATTTGACCTTGAAGCTGTAATTAGATTCTCAGCATCTCTGACTGCGGCACAAGTAAAGACCCTATACTCGGATCTTGAAAACGTTTAGCAAACGCAAGCAGCAGCCTATCAATTTTTCCATTAGGTATTATATAACGGTGAAATACGCCTACTGTGAAGCTTCTCTTTACCTTTACTGTATCGCATGAAACAAAATGAATTTGAAGCAGATTTGATTTCGAAGTTACGATTAGATGAAGTCGGCATCACTAAATGCTTCTTACAAGAACAAACATTAGTAACGTGATTTAGGGCTAGGAATCGCTTATAAACCCAATCACACAACCTATCCTTTTCCTTGAGGTATTTATGAGTTTCAATCACATGATGTAACTGCTCCTTCGCCTGAAATGTACTGCATAGTAAAAAATACATTTGAAGCATATTTGATTTCAAAACTATGCTTGGATTGGGTCGGCATCCCTGAATACTGCTTATAATAAAGAAGTTTAGTATTGAGATTTAGGTCTTGAACTCGCATAGAAACCTAAAAGGGAAGCATATATTCCTTCTATTAGGTATGATATGGCGTTGAAATATATGATGAGGGTTTTCTTGCCTAAACTTTACTGCGAAAGGATGCGCTCAGCAAGAAGCAGCACATCAAAAAGCGACCCCAATAGATAGGGAAATACGTCCAGGCCAAGAGGGCTTATGAAGGGACAGTGGCGGGGGCATAGACTGCAAGGTGGAAGCGATGGGGCTCTGTACAGGACGGAGAAAGCCTGTGGGACGGCATCTAAAAGTTCATCAGGAAACAAGAAAAACCGGGAGGATGTCCCTTTCCAGTCGACTTGGAACGAGTACTAGGTCCGGACGAGTCGAAACTCTCCTAACAGAAACCTTTTTTCCTCCCAGATCTGGTCGATATTGACGATCTATATCATACAGAAATCATAAGACGAACCGATGGGAATAATCAGCCATCCGTAACTTCGAGAGATTTGCCGGGTCGACCCGTCTTTAACGGCATTACATTCTTGAAGAGTTCCAGGCATTGATAGTTCACATCGGACATATGCCAGGCGGTGATCTTACGGGACCTGGGTTTGTTCCTAGCGATGGTGAACAAATGCCTCGAGTTGGAATATTTTACCCGGGTCTGGAAGGCGGCTGCCATTAAGGAAATCGAAGCCGGGCAAGGATGACTATGCCCTTCCAAAGTCTTACTGGCCCATAGGCCTGCTCCTGTGCTGGGAAAAACCATGGAAAGAATGTTGATCGGGTGCCCTAATGGCACTCGGTGCACTGCAAGGGACGCAGCGTAGCTGGATATATAGGGTGCCTTCGACAACGCGTGGTGACTGACACTGGACACCAGCTGCTCGCTTAAAACTGTTCTGTAATTTCTACGGTATGGTTCTGGGCTATCATAGAGACCGGAAGGTTGTCGTCAGGTACGCTGGAGGGATTGCAGAAAAAGATTTCCAAAGGTTGCATGCAGGATTTATTGTATACGGTTGAATACGGCTCTGTAGCTGGACCAACCTTTAGGAACTTAAATCTGTACTCCCTGCTCGAGAACTCGGCGTATATATATAGGCGTTTGTAGATGATGTGGTCCTCATGTTCTCCGGACAATCAGCTTCTTCAGTGGAGAAGGATATTAAACGGACGTTAACTCACGTACACACAGCTGGGAAGTGAAGAATAAATTGAGGAGTTCACACTATCGAAACCAAACTCGGTGGTGTTTACCAAAAACTAAAATACGACGATCCAGTGGTACACATGGACGGCGAGCAAATAAACCAGGTTGGCGAAATTCGCTTCCTCGGTCTGACGATTGATAGGAAGGTGACGTTCATTCCTCATGTCGTCAAGGCTTTCAAACAGGCTACCAAGATTTACAAAGGTTGGTCCGAGCGACGTGGATTCTGGGTGTGGACGCTGTCCAGCGCAGCGTCGCTCTAAAGACATGCCGGGTTCACCGTATAGTCTCCTACACTCACGCTAATTCTTTCAAAGCTGCTTCTTCTCGATAATAGAGTGAGAAGCAAAGTGGGCTGGTTATGTAAGCTAAAGCGCGGCAATGATTTGGAAGACACTTTTGTCAACCGTTAGCTCGAGAAACCCATGTATTTCTGCGATTTGACCACCCTGCGCACGTGCCTGAGATCGATTATGAAAATGTCGAGAACCTGGAATCCCAAATCATGGACCGTCTTGCCGTAGTCAGACCGCACATCTGTACCTGCGATAGTCATATAGAACGCAAAGTCGATGCGCGACATCTCCGAGATTGTTGCGGAAGGCAGGGTTTTGCGCCTATTCTGGGTTAGAACGCATACCGGAATCGCGGGAAACGAGCGTGGAGATAAACTCGCCAGGTGGGCCGCCCTCACCAAGAAGACAGCAGCGGATTACGACCGGTTTCCACTGTCGCAAGCAAAGAATGCGACATAGGGCGATTAGGGCGGCCAGCCTGATAGAGAGGGAAAAACGATACGCCTAGAGAAGTATGAGTGCGATCACCAAATGCTTTTCTTCGGGTGGAACAGCGTACAGAACCATCCAACAGATAGATATGGCGTTCTAGATCATGCAAGCCTTAACGGACGCGGTCGGTTCACGTGCTACCTGTTTAGGTTTAACCTGTGACTCACCTTACTGCGCTTGTGACCCCGCCAAAATTCAAGATGTACTGCACGTTTTCGAAGAATGTGATATGTTCCTTCGGGAGCGTGCGGAAATGGGCGTTCGAGTTACGAGGCGGCACTTTGTTTGAATTTATGGAAGACAGAATAAAAAAGTTTCTGAAGTTCTGCGGCGTAGTGGTCAAACGTTGCGGAAAGCTTAATGGAAATACATAAAAAAGAAAAAAAAATTGAAATTAAATGAAGTAGAAACGTAGTATGGAGATGTAGCAGAAGTGTATAAGAGAGAAATAAATGGAACAGGATTTGAAAATTGACAGAGAAATGTATAATCCTAGGGTGGTAGAGTGGGATTGGAATTAAGAAGTGACAATAATAAATTGCTTAAGAAGCTAATATAAATATAAGTATAGAACAAGAAATTAGTTATACGATTTAAAGTAGAATTAGTATGAAAAATAAGAAACATATTATATAAATATAAGTAAAAGACAAAAAGGGTTAAAAAAAAAAAAGGGGAAAAATTTTGCAATATAACCCTTACCTACCATCCTTAAGAAATGTGAAATAAGTATAAATGAGATAATGAACCCGAGAAAAGGAATGCAAGGGCAATGATCTCTGCCACGGGGTCGAGTATTAAAAAAAAATGCCGCTAACAAGAAAAGACTGCGATTTATATCTCGAAATGGCTGAGGAAACCCAAACAGGCAGCCTAACTCTATTTATTTTAGGTGTTATATGACGTTAAGATATATGTACATATAACGTAGTCTTTCCTTCGCCTTATTGTACTGCATCAAACAAAAGATGCCTTTGAAGCAAAATTAAATAGCCGATTTTCAATCTATTTCCAACAATCGACGGGACATTTTACGATCATAATTTAATGTTTTGGGTAAAAGATTGATGCGACGCACGGTTTCCTAGTTATATTGAAAAAACCTTCTTTTCTTTGAACTTCAAAGTCACCCGTATGTATAAGTCGAGGGTCTCTGACTTTATAGCATTTGACCCGATTTTAAATTATAAATAATCTTGTCGTAGATCATAAACCGATCGGACGGAACGTCTACGAGTTACGATGACGATTACGATGAACGTTCCGACAATCGATGAGACATTTTACAATCTTAATTTAATGTTTGTATAAGAGATCGATGCGACGAACGCTTTCCTAGTTATATTGAGAAATTCTTTTATTTTCTTCACCTTAATTGTATAATACGTATGTAATACGAGTAATGTGTTTCAAACAGATTTTACTTTAAAGTTATGATTATATAGAATTAGCGTCCCTGAATGCTGCTCACAAGTAAAGACCTTTTTACTGATTTTGACGTCTCGCATTTGCTTTCGAATTTTAAACAGACAGCGTATCACTCCTTGTTTTCGGTATAAAAAGACGTTAAAAAGTGTGATATTTCGCTTTTGCCTTAACTTAGGTGCATAAACAAATAAATGAGGTGATTCAGATTTGACATTGAAGCCTTGATTAGAACAAGTTCGCATCGTTCAATGCTGATTGTTTAAAGAGACTTAAGATTTAAATCCCGAAATCGTTCAGGAAACCCAAAAGGCAGCCTATCTCTCTTTATATTAAGTATTATGTGACGTTAAAATATATGATGTAGTTTCAACTTCACCTTAACTGTTTTATACAAAATGAAAAATGTGTTTGAAGCAGATTTGACTTTAAAGCTATAATTAGATCCAGTCATCATCGCTGAATACTACTCAGAATTAAAGACTTTATTACTGTGATTGACGTCTCGTACACACCATTGATACTTGAACAGACAACTCATACTCTTTTTATTAGGTAAAATAAGACGTTGCTTCTCCTTTGCTTAAATTAAATTGCATAATACAAAAAGCACCTGTGAACAGGTTTGATGGGTAACTTTGAGTAGATAAAGTATACATCGCTGAATTTTGCTCACAAGATAAAACTTTAATACTGTCATTTAGTTTCCAAAATTTCTTAGCAAATCTAAATTATAACCTATTACTTTTTTCATAAGGGATTCTTAAATTTGAATTACATGATTTAACTTCACCTTCGCCTGAAATGTACCGAATAATAGAAAAAATGCGTTTTTAAAGCATATTTGACTTAGAAATTATGCTTAGATTGTGTTAGCATTGCTGAATGATGCTCAAAATAAAAGACCTTAATAATGGGCTTTAGGTCTTGAACGCGCTTAAGAAACCGAACGGGAAGCCTAACATTTCTTTTATTTGTATTCTTGGTGTTGAAATATATCGCTAAATGCTGCTTACAAGTACAAATATTATTATTGGCATTTACGTCATGCACTCGCTATCGAAACTTAAACTGCCAGCTCCTTGCAGTTCCTTTAATTAGTTATATTTAGACGTGAAGAACATGATATCATACATCTATTTCTAATAAGTGTTATGAAACAAATTATGTCACCTCATTTTGACGTGACAACGTCTTATAAATTGGTTTGCCGGGTGACACTTCAAGAAACTGCGTTACGCTCCGCTCACGTTATGCGCTCACAATGAGAGCGAGTGAGAGGCACGCGTCCCTTCCACTCGGGCATGGTTAGCCCGCCTAAGAGCGAGAGAGACAGACATAAAAGTGAAAGGCACGTCCCTTCCACTCAGATAGGAACAAGTTAAGTTGTAGTAAACGCTGTTTCATTGTACGCAAATGTATTACAAGTTATTGTATGTATATTTGTATATAAATACGTATGTATGTAAAGGTAAAAATAAAATTTTGTTAATATGAAATTCAGTGCGAGATTCTTTGTATAAATTAATGTTTTAAATATAATTCTTTGTATAAATAAATGTTTTAAATTGTTACAATTATTTCATCCTTCTTCCTACTATACGAATGAATATTCACATTAAAATGATTTTACCACTCAAAGTCGTTGTCACGTAAAACTTTCGCCCGTATACCGACTTTACAGGCAACCAATTTTTATTTTTTTGACCTAATTATACTGAATAATACAAAAATGCTTTTGACGCACGTTTAACTTTGATACTTTCATCAGATCGCATCAGCTTCGTTAGATTTTGCTCTAAGAAAAGTTCTTAGTGAGATTTAGATTTCGAAACGACTTAAGAAACCCAAACATCCAACCTATCAATAATTCTATTAGATATCGTATGAAGTTGAAATACATAATGTTATTTTACCTTCGCTTTAAGCATAATAGGAAAATGCGTTTGGAGCAGATTTAAGTTTTAAGGTTTATTTAGATCGAGTAAGCATCGCTAAATGCTGCTCATAAGTAAAGATCTTATCATTGCACTTGACATCTCATACTTGCTATCGTAATTAAGCAGACTGAACAATTGTCCTTCTATTTGGTACAATGTGACGTTAAAACTCATGATGTTGCTTCTCCTTCGCCTTAACTGAAATGCATGAAGCGAAAAATGTATTTGAACGTTTGGTCTGAGGTTTACGTCATATAATCGCTATTGAAGTTTAAGCAGTCAGACTGTCACTCTTTCTATTAGCTATAATAAGACGTTAAAAAGCATGATATCCCTACACATTCTCCATAAATCTATTATACTGCATAATACGAAAAATGCCTTTGGAGCAGTTTTCATTATAAAACTATAAATATACAGAATTAGCATCGGTGAATGCTGCTCACAAGTGAAGACCTTTACACTTCTTTTAATGTCTCGCACTTGCTATCAAATTTTGAACACTTAGCCTATCACTCCTTGTGTTAGGCACAATAGGACTTCAAAAAGCATGATGTAGCCTCTACTTCGCCTTAACTGAACTGCATAATACGAAAAATTGCTGTGAACAGATTTTATTTGTAACTTTGATTAGATATAGACAAAGTCGCTACATGCTCCTTACAAGACCAAACATTAGTAACGCGATTTAGAGCTCGGGATTGCTTAGAAAACTCAATCATGCAACCTATCACTATTTCTATTAGGCATTTATGAGTTTAAATCACATAATGTAGCACCTCCTTCTCTTTAAATGTACTGCATAACAGGAAAAATCCATTTGACTTTAAAACTATGCTTGTATTGACGCGGCATCGCTAACTGCTGCTTTTAATCAAATACCTTACTACTGCGATTTAGGTTTTGAACTCGCTTAGGAAACCCGAACGCGAAACTTATCATGCTATCAATTGATAGAATTGATAGAATGATACCTAATTAGGTATTCTATAGCGTTGAAATATATTATATAGCTTTAGCTTTGCCTTAACTATACTGAATAAAACAAAAAATGCGTTTAAAGCAAATATGACATTGAAACTATTATAATTAGAACTAATCTGCATCGTTGTATGCTGTTTACATGAAAAGGCTTCAATACCACGACTTAAGTCCCGAAATAGTTCAATAAACCCAAAACTCTTTCTATTAAGGTTTTCTAAGCGAGTTCAAATCCTAAATCGCAGTACTAAAGATCCTTCATTGTAAACAGCATAGAATTATTACTACAATTACATGACGTTAAAATGTATTATGTAGCTACTACATAATATATTTTACCTGTTCTGCTCAAAACGAAAAATAAATTTGAAGCTCATCGGGCTTTGAAGCTATGATTGGATCAAAAGACAGCCGAATGCTGCTCACAAGCAAAAAGTCGTTATTCCTGGGATTGATGTCACGCACGCGCTATCGAAATTTAAATAGACAGCATATCACTTCCTTGCTATTTGAACTGCAATGTCTCCGGAACGCATAAGCATAGGACATCTGCGTTTGCAGTGTTTGATGCGACTTTTAAGTACGAAAAATCTTGTCGTAGATTATAAATCGATCGGAAGGTATTTCTCCGAGTTATGATAGACGAACTTTTTTCATTCTGTAAAAATGTATGACCGGCGATGTCTTTTGAATTTTTAGCCGATTTTCAATGTATTTATAGCAATCGACGACACATTTTACGTTCATAAATAACGTCTGTGTTAGAGATCTGAGCCAATAACGGTTTTATAGTTATATTGAAAACCTTTGTTTTTGAATCCCAAATCAACGGAACGAATAAGCCGAAGACCACTGCGTTTGCAGCGTTTGACGTGGTTATAAAGTGCGAATAATCTTGTGGTAGATGATATACCTATTGAATGGAATGTCTTCAGGTTTAACTAGACTTTTTCATTCTATGAAAATGTTTGAACCACAATGTCTCTCGAACGCTCGCTCCATGGCATTCGTTGGAGGTCTTCATGAAATGCTGATCAATTCAAAATGAAACCAATTCAAAAATATCTTTATGTCGTAGGTAACACAATTACGTGTAAAATGCGTCATTATTTTATTCTTTTGATATTAACATCATCATCCATTCCAAATACTGATTCACCTTGCGAAGAATAGGCGAAAACTCTAGGTTTTCTATTTTATATCGAAAGATACAAGAAGAATTAGTCAATAAAACTAAGACGACATCTGATAGACAAGCAGTTCAATCCCATAGTTTTTCGTTAATATAGAAAAACCGTGGGATTCGGTATAATAGCGCATACCATATAACTTTTCTTAATGAAATTTCTAAATTTATGAAATGGCAAATTTTGAAACTCAACTGGGATGTCTGATGTCGTATGGCATCCTGCTCTAGGTACATGCCACGGGTATTCATAGAATTTTCGTGCTTTAGAAGCAGACCGTTCGCGCAATTTACTAGCTCGGACCTCGGGTATCTTTTGATGCGAGCTTTTTTTTTTGATTGGTGATTTTTGTGCTTTCGCGCACATTTCCAACTATATGAGACGATATTGTTAATACTTTTTTAACAATTTTCAATTTCACGTATTTTACATATATTTCGAAAATTTATTTTTATTATTTTACTTTGAGTTCTAATGATTTTCTCAAACTATTTAAAATGACACTGAAATCAACGTCTTAGCTAATCGCGTCGTCACGACGTACTAATTTATAATTTTACACAACGCTAATTCATAACAATTGCGCATAGATGCTTACACTAGCCCGGTTACGTCAGGGACATAACAAACGTTACACAATAAACACGTAGAGCATCCATCCAACATACTCTATCCATTGTGACCTCAATCGTTGTTATTGCATTATTAATCTCGGGTAATTAGCGATTAAAATAAGACTATTCTACAACACAAGATAGTTTTACCGGATAACACTGTACTTAACTAGCGAAAAGTTTTACTATCAAAAAAATATAAATGAACCAACGATTTGTTGCTGACGTACTCACGTGTTAGCCACTGATACCGACGATGCTAATAAAATGAAAGTTACAAAGTATATCGGTAACTCCTTAGAATATGATTTTTTTGATATATTATTTTTGAAATTGTTGGATAACAGACTTCCATGCACAAAACCTTACAACATAATAACCATGCACGACGCGTAAAGTAACTTGTTGTTCATATATTTTGAACATTTTGCAACGTATTGAAATAATGCAAAGAGAATTCAACGATATACGTAGGCAGAAGTATTAGTTCTTGCAATATCCTGGATCACACTGGGTGTACTGTACCTACCTCTAGCTAAGCTATTCTGGTGTCGTGACGAACGACAGTGTTGGATAGCATTTAAATATTCTGTGGTTCAGTGCACAAATAAACGTTTCAACCTTCGTGTAAATGTCAGTTTCGCACTATAATTTCAATAACTCTTTGTGATAGCGGATCTTGCCACTCAACTATTCACATTTAATTTAGAAATAATGAAGCTGATGTCTATAAATACGAACGGCAAACGTTATCCTCTGTCAATCCAGAAAGTCATATCTCATAGACGGTGTTTGTACTCCAAAATGGCAATGCTGAGGCAACTGTGCGTCCTGCTCGTCGTGGCCATGCTGGTAGCCCGCGTGAGTACCCAAATAATACTGTTTAACCACTTAAGCGTTTTCGGCAATACTCTCTATTTAATTTATTGATTACATTTGGCGCATATACCTAATAATTTTAACAACAATAAAGTATAGAAGATACTAAAATAAAATATTGTTATCTGTAATTATCGAACTATTTATCTGAGACGAAACAGGACGTATTATTAATGATTATTTGCTACCGATCGAAACAATAGATGGCAGTAGCGTCGACATCAATTGTTGATGATTTTAATTCACCATATCTGTTTCCGTCGTAAATCATTAATTACGTGGTCGTGATAATTGAGATAATTGAAAACATAAAGAAACTATTGGAATATATATTAATTTTTATTGTATTATTTCTAATAGCCAATGATTTGTGATACAACAACCACATCTACAAAAGCTAAAATAATCAAATCTATAAATTAATTAATGTACAGATGTAAAACCGAGCAGGAACAGACTACCATAGGGCTAAGGCTGTTCTCTAAAATGTACACGGCGCGAGATGCCTGGCGCGAAGAAGAAAATAAAGGCATCTATACATTAAAAAATGACTAATTCATTATTTAGCCATGGAACCTTCGAAAACACCAAGAGTTGTCAACATGCGAATAAAGTAACAAATCTGTATTTAATGCATATAAATATGTGTCTGAAAAACACTTACCTTGCTTCCTACAAATGTCTTTTTCTTTATTTAGAAAATTAGTTACGAAATTTCGTGAAAAATAGTTTGCAACTATTACAGATTACGTTCTGTTAGATAATTCTCCTTCATCGATCCCTTCCCTTTCATCAGATATCCTAATCCTACCTCAGAGTCCGGCAACGCACCGATGATGCCTGTGAGATTGCTAGTATCCATGGGCAGCGATAATAACCCTACTCTCTGGTCGCTCTCTTTTTGCCGCTCGTAAATGCTATAAAATAATTTATGAAAGTGCAACATTTGATTTGAGTTGCAATGATCACACAAATAGCGAATACGAAGGTTCCTGTATAATCGGCATATCCTCTTGTATTTCCAATCCGGTAGCAAATCAGTTTTAATTTTAAATGAAAATGAGGGATGATACTAAAAAAGATGATACATTTCCTACTTCTTTTTATTCTTTAAGTTCCGCAGTATAAGTGAAGAACTACGTATCACAAAAGAATTGTGTATATTTGTAATAAAATACAAGTTATTATATTCATTTTTTTTTTATTTCAGAGTCAACAAGAAGGCAGTGGTGAGTTTTTTTAATATTTCTATTTTACTCATTAATCGTATTGTATCATAAACATTTTAATATAAATAGAACAAGTGTCTCGGAAGTTGGTCGTGCGAACCGTCAAAATCGTCAAAAAATTTATATTATTTGCTATATAACGTAAACGAATACAATTACTAATCATCAATTCAACGAAGTTAAAAGCCGTTAAAACCTCAACAAGAATTAATTTTGCCTCCGTTTGTCTCCACAAAGAATGGCACCGCGACTGCAACGCATTGTCTCAGCGCACGGGGCTTCCCCATTATATCTCAACCGCTTTATACTACACGTGGATCAATCTGAAAGTACTTAAAAAATCAAAAACTAATCAAACTTGCAAGTTATTTATTTGTACTATTATTGTTTTTCGAAATGGTGTCCGTTGAAATCAATACATCCCTGCATTCGATGAAACCACTGAGCGAAATAATTTGCCCACTCGCACATAGGGCTGGCTTCAACGCTTCTTTCCTATAAATCCAGTGCTTCCTCGCCATCCGAAACCGTTTTCTTCGAGTAAACCATTTTTTTCGAAATTTTTCTTCTATTTTAGGAAATGTATAAAAATTAATAGTGCGAGATAGGAGCTGTAACACTGGTGAGCTTTTTATATATTGTTTGGCGTTATGTGGTGAGGCGTTGTCATGATGAAGGTGAATCCTATTGCGAGAATACATAGATTATAAAAATTACAGAAAATCGCTGTATATTTAAAGCAGTCCTGTATTTATTATTGTAAAAGCTAATTTTGGTTACCTATAACAATATAATAAAGTAGTATTATAATGTAAAATCTCAAATATTCTAATTCCATTTGAATTGTCTACCGAATCAATTGTTAACATTTATTTATATAACTCAAGTCATTCACTGCAATCTTTCTACAAAATATACCACCAGTGAACGGAAGAATTGGCCCACCTTCATAATTCAGAATTTCGAGGCTTTTATTACATTTCTAAGTTTAACAACGTTTTTCTATGATGCAAGGGATATTTAAAGGCAGTCGTGTACTGCATAGCAATAAAACTACCGACAAACATATTGAGTCCTTTAATGAAATAATACAAATTTTGAAAATGTTCAAATATTTATAAAATATATTTATTATTATAAATTTAATTGATTTGATTGATTTCTTAATTGAAATACAGATTAAAGAATAATGGAGATTCTCACATAATACGTGTTTCCTTTTGAAGCGAAACTTTTATACAGACGTTCGGGGCGCTCGCATATGGACACTCAGCGCGGCTTTATCCGGCACCACTGATAATATATAATATTAGTATTAACGGTGGTGCTGCTTTATCCGTGTTAAGCGTCAGATTTTTTACCGTTACCCGACAGCGTCAGATTATGTACCGTTACACGATATATACAGTTGAACCTTGATAAGTTAAAGTCCAAGGGAAACACAAAATATTTTAAGTTATAGAGGCTTTAAGTTATCAAGGGTCTATGTTATGTTATAGAGGTTTTGGAAACATTTCTTTAAGTTACTGAGGGCCAATACAGAGATTACATAATTAAGTTATAGAGGTTGCGTATTTTAAGTTATAGAGGTTTTGGGCTCTTATGGGAAGGGAACATATTATTTTTTGAAGTTATAGAGGTTTTTAAGTTACCGAGGTTTGAGTTATCGAGGTTCTACTGTATAGGTATACAGAGTAGCAGCTGCAGCGCGCACGCGTGCCAGTACGTTTACGCTGCCTCTCCACTTCAGTTGCGTGCCTTCTGTCTCTCTCTCACTCATGTCAGTGTGCGTGGCTTTTTTATCTCTTTCTCTACTCTGCGTATCCACGCCATTCGCTTAAGAGTATCCGTTGCGATCAGCTGCTTCATTTATCTTTCTATCGATTTTAAATAAACCATGTAAATTGTAGTTTTATAAGACTAGAATTGTAAACTTTGCCTTAGTGTAATTGTATTATAAGACTATAATTTTGTACACAAATAAATAATAGCACATGGAGAGTGATCCAGAGAATAATTTTCATTCTCAATAATGAACGACGAAAATGTATAGAGTCCGAAGTTGAATGTAAAAGTATTGCCAACGATTCGGATCATGCAAAAACTCATCATGCAATCATGCAAACCTTCAAGGTATATTTACAAATCATTTAGAATATTATAAAAGAACATCTCTTACGTGATACATTTTTGCACGCACGTGCTGATTTACATACATAACCTTTATAATGCGTACACTCATGCATATACGCACACACCAATCAATACATACGACATGCATAAGCAAAAACAAAATTATAAGACATAGGAGTTGCTTTTGCTTTTGAAATATTCTTTGCTAGTATTCCAGTTACAAATACATAGTCTCTGAAATCATCGCCCATTCTCGCCGAATCTTTGTTGAAACGTAACTACGATGTTTGTGGCGTTTCATTCGCATTTACTTATGTTCATTATAATGACGTTCTTTAAATCATTCAAATGTATAAAAATGAAAAATAATGCTGATCTGGATGACTTTTGCGTAAATATAATTGACTCAATAATTGCGCTATATGCTCATTGCGCAATGTCTTGTAATGATTTTTAATACTTGCTTTGATTGTGGTGTGTTTCTGCATTTAATAAAGGAAAGAAAAGTTCCATTATTTAAATCCTATATCTGACACTAGAAACTTTAAACCTATATCAATCCTACCGACGCTAAATAAAATTTTTAATAGCTTATCTATAGTCAATTATCACAGTTTTTAAAACAACAATTTGATGAACGTTAAATAATTTGGATTCACAGGGTCGTTCAACAACCGAAGCCGGTATTGAGCTTATTATATTATTTTGATGCCTGAGAGGGTTCACGTGACGCGATTAATGTTTTCTGTGATTTATCCAAGGCGTTTGACTGCGTTCATTATCAGGAAACTACATGATTTTGGCGTCATGGATCGATCTCTTGCACTTCTGTAGTCTTATGTAAGTTAAAATTCAAGGGTCGATATTAATGGCGTGAGATCGTCGGCATCTGCAGTCAATATGGGTGTGTCACAGGGTTCATTTCTTATACCATTTCTATTCCTAGTGTACATAAATGATCAGTTACATCTTGTTAAGGGTGGTCATGGGATTGTATTGTTTACTGATGATACCTCCTTACTTTTAAAGATTGATAGGTATCAACCAGCTTTTGACGAAGTAAGCAGTACTATCTCTGAAATAGTTGACTGGTTTAGTATTAATAATCTTCTGTTTAATGAAATAAAAACCAAAAATGTTAAATTTTCCCTATCTAATGGTCGAAAACGATGTACTGGATATTGTAAATACGACCTTATTTCTTTGTCCCACTTTAAATTCTAAGTTACGTTGGAATTCTCATATTGCTAGATTAGCGAAAAGGCTTGGTTCTGCAACATATGCAGTCGAAAAAATTCGATGACTTACAGACGAAAACACCGCGAAACTAGTTTATTTCGGTTTTTTTCATACCCTCATTTTCTATAGAATTTCGTTATGGAGTCACGTAGCCAATATTATCACAATTTTCAAGCTGCAGAAGTAAGCTATTCGTGATGTTTTTATTTGAAATCAATAACATTTCTCAGAGAAAAATTAAGGAAATTGATATCCTAACTTTAGCATCACAATACATATATGAAAGCCTAGTAATGTATAATCGTTCCAAAAGGAGGATAACACTAACATTGCACATAAAAACGATCTTGTTGCTCATAAAACTCATCTAAGCAAAGTTAGCAAACCATTTAAGGGGCAATGTGTGCGCTTTTGTAATAATATCCAGCTGAAATTCATAATTTGCCATTTTATGAATTTCAATATTACGATAAAAGAAAGTTTATGGCAAGGGCTATTATATCGTGTCTGAATATCTTAACGAAAAAAGCCCATGGGATTGAACTGTTCAGCTATCAGGTTGCTTCACATTGTTTTAAAGTGTCAGAAGAAATTACAATATTAATTACTCAATACTTTGTATTGATGAGTAAAAACAACCCTTGAGTTTTTGCCCATTCTTTTCAAGGTGAATCAACATTTGAAATGGGTGGTAATATTTATTGTAAAAGTAATTAATGAGATGTTTCAAGTGTAATTTCATTACCTATAAAATAAAGAAATTTTTGATTTGATTTAGTGAACTAACAGATGTATCATAACTTTATATGCTTCGTTCATCATACACTTGACGAGATGAGCTTTGCTGGTTCCGGAGCAGACGGACACACCGACTCTATGGTGACATTAATTACAGAATAAGCAAGTGTTACTGTAAATGTACAATTGATTATAATGACTAATGTCTTAATTACAGTTTTCCCGGCGCTGGCGGAGGTGCTAGTGGTGGTGCAAACGGTAAAGAACCCAATAATTATGCCAGTTTTAATGTTGTGAAATTTAAATGTGTAGATTATATAATTGTAGGTAATGTTTTCAAGTCTAGTCACTGTTGATTTATATATGAATATCGATATGCATAATGATATAATAGTAACTATGACTCCAAGTTCAATTCAGTAGTAGTAAATATTTGGAAACCTGTAATTAAATACCTAGTTTTTTGACTTACATTTCTGTTACCGCATGATTTCGTCCATAGAAACTTGGTTATGAAGTATCTTATACAAATTTGTGCTATGCGCTTGAGCATATATGGGAATCGACCCATATATGCTCAAGCGTCGATGTGGAAAACCAATAGCAAAATTTATGCGTTTATACGCCTCCTAGATTGCAATATGAAATTCTATTTTTGCAAGAAAATTAGCAAATGACGAAAATTTATGTAATTGTAGATTGAGAGTGGGATGGATTCAAACGCCATTAAATCAACTATTTCCGTTACGTGCATTTACTTCTTTATTGACTGAAAACTTCAAGGACATTTAGTTACAAAACATTACTGTTTCATAAAAAAATATAGTAGACAGTTCGTAAACAGATAAATTTCACAATCGGCCTGTGATATACTTAGGATATAAAAATAATCTTTTAAAAAATAATAGGTGTTTCCTACCTTTAATTTTTTTTTTAAATATCATAATATATAAAAAAAATGAATGAAACGCACTAGTATAGGAATGGTCAAGAAAATCTGTATACATATTGTTATTATAATTTAAAAATGTAAGTGACTTGTTTCTCCATTCGCTATATTATCACACAATGTTGTCCATTCTACGACTGCTGCTCAAACTGTGACCAATATTTCTCAAACTTCCAACGTAATATACATTTCTATTGTATTGTATTTAAGCCGGTTTTGGATTCGGAGCCAACGCTGGCGCTGGTGCGGCCGGCGGCGGCGCGGGCGCGAGCGGTGCGTTTGGAAGTACCTTATCTTTTCTCTTTTGTTCATCTTTTTTTACAAATTATTTATATTATTCTTATACAGAAAATGCATTTTACATAGTAATATGCCAATATTATAAGTGGCCTCGTTTGTGTGTCTGTCTGTATGTTATGTTTTCAGGGCTAAGCCGCTGAACTGATGATGAGCTGACGAGTATGTTTTGCAATTAAATAGTTTTCTTAGAATTGGGCGAGTCGGAATGAAATAATTATATCAAGATTAGGCTTAAGGTCAAGATTTTGATATAAATTTGATTTCGATCTAAATTGAAGCCGTCGAAACCGTAGGCAAAGATAGAGTAGTAACTTATAGCAAAAGATACTACGGTAATTTGCCTCATTGTTATCTAACTTTAGGAGTGCCATACGTTTTATTTTTAAACTAACTGTATCGGCGGCTCCTATCGCGTGGACTGCATGATTATTTTTTTAATAAATAAGAATCTAATTACCCCGCCACCCCATCGCTGGGTAATATTATCAAGATAATAACGACAATTTTCTAGATCTCTTTGTGTCGCTTGTATAGAAAGGTCGTTATACTATGTGGTACCTTAATTTGATATGTCTCTCAAGGTTTACACGACATAAACTATTTATGCGCCCAAAAGCGTTTTACCCTACGCGATTGGCCATTGTCCTCATTGCTTATTTCGTATTTTATTTTATGTAACAAAGAGATCCGATGTTCCTGCCAGACAACATGGTTATGATTTAAAAGATTTAACATTCATTTTTCTCAATACAAACGCTTAAATAATAACGTTCCATGTTCTAGCGCCTAAAATAACGTTTTATGTTTTGTGACTTAAATCCCATATAAAGCTTTGATCTCCCATTTTACCTTCATAAAGGTGGAGTTTTCCAAAACAATGCAATTAGTCTCTATTCTTTTCCAATTCAAAGCCCAAATTATAATGTTTCATGTTTTTAATTTGTAAAATGACCAAGTCCCATATAAATTTTCATGCTCTATTTCACCCTTCTTAAGTTTTATTTTGGCGACAGAAGTCAGCCTATGTCGTTCTTCAAGTTCAAATCTATCTTTACGCCAATATTCAACATAATTAGTTCAGCAGCTTAGAAGTGAAAATATAAGAGATAGACAGAGTGACTTACGCATTCATAATATTAGTATGGATCGTAATTTTGTAATTATATTAATTATGTAATATGTACTTAATTATGTTATCGCTTTCTTATAACAATTTATTTTTTGGAACGTATTGACATGCATATTCTTAACCTCATAACCTATGACCTTAAGAATACCTATACATGTCGAAAAAAGTGTATTAACTAAAGATTTTTTTCGAAAATATTTATCATAACCATTTATCAATTGAATGTACGAACATTTTCAATAAATATCACTTTGAAAATGCTGACATATCTCTTTTTAATTAAATTTAGTAGTTCATAGCTCAGTTATATAGATCTATGGTTAAAATGACTAAAATTTCATTAACCTCATCCCGTTTGATCATAGCCGTGATGCTGACCCGCCAATGAGGGCTATGACGCAATAACCTCGTAATGTCGGCATTTATTTTTAAGGTTCCGTGCTAAAAAACGGCAATGGCACTCTGTTTTATTCCTTCACCAAGAAACAAGAAATAATAAATACCAGTGGATTGTAAATCGAGCTCGTACTGAGAATCCCGAATCGAATGAAAAAACACCTATTAAAATTTACTTTTAATGTTTTACAACATTAAAGAAATATATTATGAAAAGTAGGGAACCGTTGGTGCCCGAGTCTGACTTACTTGGCCGGTTTTAAGCTACGTTAGACCAAATGTTTTGCTAAAAGATGGTTAATGAAACGGTAGGTCAGTAAACGACACTAGAACTACATATATATTGTACTTACCTTTTATAAGTATGTTTATCTATTATTTTGTATATTGATTAAAATTATAATTCGTTATAATTTAAATTTCAACAACTTTATTGCTTACGGATATGTGTTGTCAATGTTCCTCAATGTATCTACTGCATTTTGTTTTAGGTGGTTTCGGGTTCCGGAGCCGGCGCAAGTGGTAGTGCCAGCGCTAATGGTGGCAGTGACGGCAGTGCTAAAGAAACTAAGGTAATGTTGTCTCCGATGTACTTATTTAGAACCAACAATAAGGGCGATGTATTTGCAATCCAAAGTAATTGCGTTTCCGTTATACTTATTAGAATGCAACGTAGACAATGATGCCAACGCTGGTAAAGTTGACGATCTATGATCCTGAATTTGTTAAAATTAACGTAAAAGATACATTGTGCTGGAAGTTGAAGCTTTAAATACATTAGAAAATCGCGTGACAAGCGATCTATTTATTGAAACCTTGATCTTAAATATGATTCCAGTCTTGTATTGTATGAGGTGTTAATTCGCGGAAATCCATAGTAGACGCTTGCACAACATGTAACATGCAGCATGCAACCCACCGCTGACCCTCGAATCTGCCTCCACTACGAATCTCTATCAAATGATTGAATATTGATTCCAGAGGATTGACAGATATCGAACACCTAAGCAAGTGTTATTTATTACTATAATTATCTAATTCCGCCAACTATTAAATTGTTTAGTTCTACGTACGTTTCATGCCAACAAGGCACATCTTCAGAAATTGCCGACAGTCACATCCACCAGGGTGCAAGGAGCGTTAAAACAACCAACACAACCTCGTTAGACAGGCCGCTGTCATGCAATGGTCAGAGCGACAGAAAACATTATTAAGACAGCCACAGATCACCACCGATAGACATGCTTGTCAAATGTCACAGACTAACCATCACCAACATTACCCAAGTAGTTACAGGCAAGCGTCCAATAATGGCGATTTATAAACGTCAATTTGGTCGTTGAGCATATTATTATTATCTTTATGTTTTAAAATTTCGAAGGATTCCAAAACATTCAAACGTAACCCTTCTCACACACATGCAAGACATCGAATTTGTGATCATTATTAAGCTTATGACCGGTTTCTAATAGATGTTTAGCAAAATGGGATCTGTCTGTTTATTATTTTTAAAGGCCGAAATATGTTCTTTATATCTTTTTTCAAAGCAACGTCCGTTTGTCCTATATATATTGATTTACAGTCATCACAAGTTAATTTATAAATTCAGATTTTTTTATTGTTGTAATTTATCTTTATTGTTACATAAAGTTTTCAAATTATTATTTGTTTTTAAAGGCCGTATAAATATTATGTTTTTAATAATCTTGAAATTTTCTCGAAATTGTACCAAAATATGTCAAACTAGCTATATATTTCTTTTGATCTTTAGATTGTGTTGGATAGATACTTTTATTTATAATACTTTTTGTTTTTATTAATAGTCCATCAATACATTTTTTTTTGATGGACTCATTAAAAAAACAAAGTATTATAATAAAAATCTATAACTAGTTGACTATTATGACAGAAAAGTCATTTATATTATACGGCCTTTAAAATGAAATAACAATAAAGACAAATTACGTAATAAATGCCATTATGACAACATCTATAGAACAATAAGCAATGCTGAAAAATATATTCCCGGCTGTAAAAACTGCACAAACATCATAATATGGTCTGAAGTGTTCCATGTATTAATAATTTTTTGGTGCTTTGAATCCTTCGAGCAAACAGATGATAATGCTGAACGACGTTATGTTGTCTGTGTTGTTGAACGGTCCTGTGCACCGTCCTTTCTGATATTTGTCTTGGTTGTGTTAATCGCACTGGTGAATTGATGTCTTGTCTGTGCCTTGTTGTACGTAAGAACTAAACAATTTATAGTTGGCGGAATTAGATAATTATAGTAATAAATAACACTTTGCTTAGTGTTCGATATCTGTCAATCCTCTGGAATCAATATTCAATCATTTGATAGAGATGTATGAGAGTCGCAGTTCAACATGTTGCGATGTGGCGTTAATACATGATGCAGGCATTGACTACTATATTCCAGTCGTTGCCTTTCCCTTCACCATAACCATACCCTCGGCTGCTAGTTTTACTTTGCTGTTTTTCTCGCTTTTAACTTTCACTTCGTCTTCATTTTCTCTCCCTCCCTTTTCTTCCTAACCCTTATCTTTCTCCTTCGTTTCTATCCTTTTCCATACAATGCAAGCAATTAGATAAACATAGAGAACAAAATTAAGTTAAATTTATCACTTAAATATGTTTTATTTTCTACAATTTAATGGCATAATATAAAGTCTATATTTTACTACCCATTACCAAATATCATCAAAATCGCTTACAGCAATCGTTGGTGTATCAAAGATGTACAGATAAATAAACAGACAACGGTCAATATTTAAAACGATGGTAGGTTCTATACGCAAAGTACATTTTGTTAAAACAAATCAGACATATAAACAGTAACCTAATGGTGTTACAGACAGATAGAATTCATATCGTACAGATTTCATTCAAATAGGTTTAGGCACTGCCGTGTTATAAGAAGACACACAAATAAACAGGAAAGTAGATAGACAGTAGCTAATATATTACAGTATGGTATATTATATAAGCATTTTAATTGTCATAAAATTCAGTTCGGTCTCTCCAAAACAGTCAAATATACAAAATACAGTGTATGATCTCCCAGATCCTTAAACTACTTCCATTCCAAATTTATCAAGTGAGTTCAGTCGTTGAACAGTTAAAACGTAAAAGCCGAGTCAGGTAGAGTTACTTAGGCATTCATAATATTAAAATGACTGCCGGACTACATCATGAAATATACATTATAAGAGTTTTCATATTTTTTTCAGGTCCAAAGATTAGCTGATTCTGTAGCAGATTGCAGCTCGGAGCTCTTTCGTTTTACCATAATCTTCGCACAATAAAGTCTATTTCACACTCGTTGTTTTCTTTCATCTGTACCCTTATCACTTATTCCTGCTTAAGGTTTGAATACTGAAAAATGGGAAACAGAAAAGAATAACTACTATAACTATGGCATGTAAACTTTAATTAGCAGTATAAACGAAAAAAATGATCTTTTGTACTGCCACTTCACGAATCAGCAGTAAAAAGAGCCGAACTGTTTTACTCAGCGAAAATTAAAACCATTATAATTGCGGGCATATTTAGTATAGCATGAGAACTGGGGAAGTTTTACGATACTACTAAAAATATTATAATGCTTATTATTTTTATTATGTCTGTTCAGAATACTCATCGTCGGCATTTATACAAAGTTGTATATGTCTAAATTAATTTTCAAAACGCATTTTGCAATTCGCATCAGACACCTCTTCGACCGCCTTCTCAAATGTAGGCGATATGTTTTCGGTGATGAAAACTGTTTTGCAGTTTCGATTATTTTGGGTCAAAAGTTACAATCGCCAAATATGGACTATGAAGAGGGTAACCTTTAACCGTGTGCCATCCAGGAAGTACCTTGTTTTATGGCGCCGCATCCAACGCACCGATGTTCGAGGTTTTCGCAAAGTCGATACGCTGCTTTGAATAATACAGACTTGTAACTTTTAATCCTCGGCTACATGACAAGTTGTCCTTCGACTGGCCGGGCAATTACATATAGATAGGGTTTAAAAGAAAATATAGTTACTAGAGTCGAACAGGGTAAATATGGTAGAATGATGTGGCCGTTTCGAAAATGAAAACGAAACTAGTTTGGATGTGTGTGATAATATGTCTGAAGAAAATGCTTCTTCTTGAGTTAACCTTTCAGTTTATTGAAATATATATAAGGAACATAACAGTCTTTATTTTAATTTGACAATTATGATAATAATTATTTAAATGAAAAATTACCAATATGATTTTTACTTTATTGACAGTAGATAACACGTACTCTTTAGAAAGCATCAAATACAACTAATAATAAATGGAATTTGTATTCTGCTATGTGCGATGTGAATGATGAGGGAAATAAATACATTCGACTGCAGCGCACACTTTAGAAGAAATTGTAAGATTAGTGGGAATTGGAGTACATTTTGGATACATTTTGTGTGAAACTTCAGTATTATTGTTAATTTAATCTAAATTGGGCAAAATATTTACTATTGGATATTGGCTTAATGAAAGTTGAATTAGCCGCGAAATTTTACAAAAACAAAATATAAGGACACTGGTTACACGGGGCTTCTATGTTCACACGACCTCAACAACGAGGATGTTTTGATGAATTCTACAAAGTTTAGCCTACTGCAATAATTAATGTTATTTATTTTCGCAACAATAGAGATAAATTTACTATTTATTACTCTGATTCTAAATTGAGTTTCATTAGCATTGCCGTCGTTATTATTCGAGAATAATATGCGACTTTAAGTTGATGTGTTTGATAGAAAAATAATAAAATCGATTGACCATAAGATCCAAATTAGTTGATAATTAATTTCTAGAGATCTACGCAGATAAATAATTATTGTTATCTCACGAAATTAAAATAATGTTAGATCAAAGTGCAAATAATTAAAATGTCGTGACTATATACTGAAAACTGCAACAATACAGTATAACGCACGAAACTCTACCACAGTGAAGTTAGGCGTAAAATAAGAACGCGAAGGTAAAGAAGGAAACCAACGCATTGCATCATCCGCAGTCAGAGCAGAAGTTTCGTGCATTGTGCTGTACATAATTCTTTTAATTATGAATAATATAAATCCCTAAAAATTGGGGACGAAAACGCTGCTAAATGCTTTTATAATTCTTCTGTACGCGTGGTAGTCACTGAACTCTTCTTAAAAAGTTGAACCGATTATGATGAATATTTTTGTATGTGTTCGAGTAGGTTTTCAAATGTTTTGAATTCACAATGGGACCTAGTAGGTGGCATTGCAGTTAGATTCTAGGTTTTTTAATATTTTTGGCAATTTTTTCAAATATCAGAACATGTAATCCCAATACTTCAACCTCTCAACCTCACCTCTTTATTTTTTAAAATGAAAATTAAAATCTTCTAATTAAATGAACAATTGACCTTCTAAGAATAATTTATACTTATTTGTGTTTGTAAAAGGTAGGTTTGTGTATGATGGATTGCGCTGATATCAATTTCTATGATAATTGACTTGTAATGGATGAAGTACGTCACTTACGTCATAGTTTGGCGTTGTTTTGACATTTCAATTTTTGTTCTCTCTGTGTCGATAGATATGTAATAGAATATTTCCCAACGACCATCGAGAAATTGTATCCATTTTTGAATTCTGCTTTGGGCAGCAGAAAATCACGAAACAAAAAGAATGAAATATCAAACTAATGTCAAACACTTTCGCTAAATTGTATATTAGTACAGTTCAGCGAAAAAGTGTTTGCCGATCCCGTTAATCTTGGAGTAAATATAGCATAGAATCTCCACCTAAAGTTTCGAAACTGTCATCCATACATGCTTTCTTATTAGAATCAGCTCAAGCGTATTTGACGAAAGAGACAAATATAGTTCGTTTATTCCTCAAAAACAGCGCTCATACTTTAGACGCCAAACGGACCTCTTGGAGTTAGTATGCAGTAATTTAAAATATTGTATTGCAGTACTCCCAGTTTATACTGCTGTTATATTTGATTTAGTCCCATAACATGGCAATCAAAAGTGTTTTCCGCACGATGGCAGTTTTAATTTTATCAATTTCTCGTTGTTTCCATGACCTTTACGATATAAAATATACTATTGGATCTCAAGAATATCATGATGTTATCAAAATATAAAAACGTCTTTAAGAATATAAGAGTTACTTTCCGTGTCAGCAACGTGATGTCAATAATATTGTATGATTTTTAATACTGCACTCATGTGTAGACAGTTAGTTCTTCGTAACAAAAAAGCAGTACATTCCGATATTTTTACAAAAATAATTTACTTTGGGTTATAGGGAAAGGCTCCAATTTCGTTTCTATGGTATCGATAATTTCAAAACTTATAAACAAACTTTATCTTGTATTAGCTGTTTTGTCTATCCACTACACGGTGCGTAAATTACGACTTAGTAATGATTGTTTCTGATCCCGATCCCGCCCTCGATTTCGATATTAGCCTTGATTTCTATTCCAATACCAGTCATGATTCTATTGGACTGATTCTTTACTTTTCTGATTTTATGCTTTTGTGTACGCAAAGTCCCCTGTTTTGTATTCCAGAACATAATTCAATTCCTGCATAGGAAATTTTAAATTGCGACGAAGCAACAGCGCACATTTAACGTCTATAAAAGGACGTCCGAAGACTCAATTAGCAAAAATCAGAAAAATATCTCCCCGAAATTTATTTCAATAGTAATAAAATTTTGGGAGTCTTACATTTGGGAGTTTGAATACTTAATTTTTCGATTAACATTTTAGTACAACGTGATTTTACTTATGGAAAATTGGAAAATCTTTAAGCTCATACACTTTTTTCGACATGCTTATTCTTAACCTCATACTAATACGTTCAAAAATAAATTCTTATAAGAAACGGACAGATAACATAATTAATTACATATGTATTACATAATTAAAGTATACAAAATTACAATCCATACTAATATTATGAATGCGAAAGTGTCTCTGTCTATCTGTCTGTCTGTTATGTTTTCATCCCTAAGCTTAACTAATTATGTTGAATATTGGCGTAAAAATAAATTTGATCTTGAAAAACAACATAGGCTAAATTCTGTCGCGAAAATCAAACGTGAAGAGGGTGAAATAAATTTTATATCGTTTGTTCATTTGATAAGTCAAAACTAAAAGTCATTATTTAGGCTTTCAATTAGAAAATAATAGAGACGAATTGTATTGTTTTTGAAAAGCCGATGGCGTGGGTAGTTAGATTCTCATTTATTAAAAACGACAACAATTAGACAGTCCATGCGACAGGAACCGCCGATACAGTTGGTTTAAAAGCAAAAATGTATAGCACTCCTAAAATTAGATAACAATGAGGTAAATTACTAGTAATGTCTTTGCTATAAGATGGTACTTTATGTTTTGCCCGCAGTTTCGCCCGTATCAATTTAGATCGAAATCAAATTATATTAAAACCTTGATCTTAAGCCTAATCTTGATATAAATATTTCATTCCGGACTCGCCCAATTCTAAGAAAACCATTTAATTGCAAAACGTACTCTTAACGACGCCTGTGCGGGGTGAGAAAATCAGTTATTACTATCATCAGTTCAGCGGCTTAGCCTTGAAGACATAACACACAGACAGACACACAGACGAGTTTTACGCATTTATATATAGCATATGACTATGTAATATGCATTTTTTTATAAGAATAACGTAAAGAATTTGTAAAAAAATGAATAAGAGAGATTAGATACTCCAAACGCACCGCCCCGCGCCACCACTGGCCGCACCTGTGCCAAGCGTTGGCTCCGAATCCAAAACCCGCTTAAATACAATACAATAGAAATGTATATAAAGTTGGAAGTTTGTGAAATTGAAAATGTTACAGTTTGAGCAGCAGTCGTAGAATGGACAACATTGTGTGATAATATAGCGAATGGAGAAACAAGTCACTTACATTTTAAATTATAATAATAAGTATACAGGTTTTCTTGACCATACCTATACTAGTGTTTCATTCATTTTTTATATATTATGATATTTTTAAAAAATTAAAAGAAAGGAAACACCTACTATTTTTAAAAGATTGTTTTTATATCCTAAGTATATCACAGGCCGATTGTGAAATTTATCTATTTACGAACTGTCTACTATATTTTTTTATGAAACAGAAATGTTTTGTAACCAAATGTCCTTGAAGTTTTCAGTCAATAAAGAAGTAAATGCACGTAACGGAAATAGTTGATTTAATGGCGTTTGAATCCACCCCACTCTCAATCTACAATTACATAAATTTTCGTCATTTGCTAATTTTCTTGCAAAAATAGAATTTCAAATTGCAATCTAGGAGGCGTATAAACGCATAAATTTTGCTATTGGTTTTCCACATCGACGCTTGAGCATATATGGTCGATTCCCTATATTCTAAGCGCATAGCACTTTTCAACCAATTTTCTTCTTGGAGGAATGGGATGCAATCCCAGACGAAAGGCTCTTAATACTTTGAGAAAACTGCCAAGCTATCATTATAAGTAGAGAAGGAAATATTAAAAAGGAAACACATACTATGTCAGAGACTCTATTATTTTTATTAGTAATTACTATTGTAAATTTACAATAATGGATAAATCCATTTTATAAATATCTGTACATTTCCAAAATTTATTTTTTCAATAAATTCAAAAGTTATTTAGTAGTTTTATTGCTTTGCTGTACGTGACTGCCTATAATGTCTGTTGCATAATAAAAAAACATTATAATACTTATAAATGCAATGAGGGCTCCAAATTCTGAATTATGCAGGTGGGCCAATTTTTTCGTTTGCTGATGTATTTTGTAGAGAATGCGGCGAGTGGCTCAAGTTACATAAATAAATGTTAACAATTGCTTTTGTAAACAATTAGAGTGAAATTAGAATATTTGAGATTTTACATTATAATTTATATTATTTTATTGCTATAGGTAACCAAAACTAGCTTTTACAATGATAAATACAAAAGTGCTTTAAATATACAGTGATTTTCTGTAATTTTTATAATCTATGTAGTTTCGTAGTAGGATTCTTCTTCATCATAACAACGCCTCACCACATACCGCCAAACAATCAATTAACTATTTGAGGACGTTAAGTATAAAAAGCTCACCTATCTTATAGCTTCGACCTCGCACCATCAATTTTTACATATTTCCTAAAATAAAAGAAAAACTTTGAAGAAAGTGGTTTACGGATGCCGAAGAAGAACTGGATGTATACGAATTAAGCTTTGAAGCGATCCCTAAGTGCGAGTGGGAAAAGTGTTTCTTTCGGTTTCATCAAATCATACAGGAATGTATTGATCTCCACGGACACCATTTCGAAAAACGATAATAATATAAATAAATAATTTGCAAATTTGATCCGTTTCTTATTTTTAAGTACTTTCAGATTGTTCCCCGTGTACTGTGTAAAACGCTTAAGATATATTGGCGAAGCTGCACTAGGACAATGCACTGCAGTCAGTGCCATTCCTGGTGCAGACGAGCGGAGGAAAATTAATTCTTGTGAGGTTTTAACGGCTTTTAACTCCGTTGAATTAATGATTAGTAATTGTATTCGTTTACATTATATAGCAAATAATATAATTTTTTGACGATTTCTTCTAAAGAACCACAAAGATAAGGTGTATATTAAATTCCATTTCGTATGATTCCACTTTTGAGTAATTTGCGAGATACTTGTTTCATTTACTTCAAAATTTTTATTAAACAATTATTGAGTAAAATAGAATATTAAAAACTCACCACTGCCTTCTTGTTGAATCTGAAATAAAAATATAAATAATAACTTCTATTTTACTGCAAATATGCACAATTCTTTTTATGATACGTGTTTTACTTATGGAACTTAAAGAATAAAGAAGAAGGGAAATGTATCGTCTTTTTAGTATCATCATATCATTTTCATTTAAAAAGTAAAATAGATTTGCTATCAGATTGGCAATACAAGATGCCGATTCTACGCGAACTTTCGTATTCGTTATGTGTGTGATGATTGCTACTCAAATCAAGAGTTGGGTTTCATAAATCATTTTTATGGCACTTTTAACAGGTAAAAGAGCATGCGAGCGACCAAAGAGTAGGTGTTCACCATCGCCCATGGACACTAGCAACTTTGTAGGAATAACCGGTGCGTTGCCGGACTCTAGGGTAGGAATACAATATCTGATAAAGGGAAGGGATCGATGAAGGGAAGAGTGGAATAATAAAGGGATTGGGTCGATTATTTCAACATTTGTATTAAATATTGTAAAATGTCGCCCATAAAAATATTAACACTTCGTTGCTTGACTTTAAGTAGCGAGCGTCCTCATATATAAAGGATGTTTGGCGCATCGTTTTCCAAAATAAAGAGGGCATCGGAGGGTCTTTTGCTATCTACTCAACCTCGAAGATATTTTGGTCCCACGGAATTTTTGTGCCAATTTTTATTTTTTATTCGAGAAATTACAAAAGTCTACATTAAAATTTGAATTAAAAAGTAAGTGCTATAGCTGCATATTTTTTATAATTGCAATGTGTAATGATGTACAATTTTATCGAAATCAACATTACTCACCAGCGACATCTAGTTTTTATTGCCGCATTTGGGTGAAGTTGAAAAATTAACTGAAACCCCAACTTTAAACTCAATTAGAAAAAACTAAACATGATCCTGTTCTTCCAAATTTCTTAAAAACATCTCTGGGCTGTCCCCTTTTAACGGTGTAATATTCTATGAAAAGTTTTATTAACTTTAAGAATTTCTTCACTTTTGTGTATTAAGACACAATAGGCTGATATTCAATACTTCTATTCCCTAATAAATAACATACACTAAGTAAGCAAAATTGTTATCACACTCTTACACAGTTTAATCTGTTTGATAGCTATCTCTTTTTACATAATACACAAATCTTTTTTTTGTAAAAAACTTTTATTTAACTAAAAGCACAGTTACATAAAGTTATAAAAGCTGTTCAAATTGCCTACCATCGTTAGCAATGCACGCGCGACATCTGCGCCTTATTTCGACAGTGGTCGTATTTAAAAGCATTTCTGCTGAATTTTCTGGAAAGCCGCTTCTATCCGTTCACGCAAATCTTCTACATTTTGATTTCTGTGGCGTACACCAATTCTTTGCTCGTCCCAGCCGTAAAATCTAACTGCGTAAAGTCCGGGGAACGTGGAGGCCATGGTATTGGGCCGTCCCTCCTAATCCAAAAATTAGGCAATATGTTATTAGCCCCCTATCAATCCAGTGTGTGGACAACCATCATTTTGAAAATTATTATGGGTTTTCATAAAAAATTGGCACTTCTGCTATTATTTCTGATAACACATTTTGTAAAATTCTAGATAATTATCTCCGTTTAGATAATCACGTAGGTAATGCGGTTCAATTACGCGGTCTTCAATCACCCCCGCCCAAACATTCAAACTAAATCTTGTTTGAAACGACCTCTGTCTCTTCAACCGGTAGTCTCATCTTTGACGACTAGTGGTGCAAGTGAAGATTTAAAATGCCTTCTTTGTAAATTTTTACACGTCTGTCTACAGAATACTTTTCAAAAGTCAGGGTCGTCGACATCTGCGTGCAGCAAAAACGAAAGCGAAATAGAAATGAAAGTCGTTATCTTGGAGTCCTGAAACCAATAAAATTACGTGTAAGATTTTTGTTTACAGCAACTTTATTTACAAGGTATAGGTCTCTATTAGCGTATATGTATTCTAAGTTAGTTTATTTAAACAGTGGTAAACACTTTGTACCGGAGTGTAATAGAAGGAATGTTTGTTGTTTTGCGAAGAACTTCCATACTTTCCAGATGGATATTTCAAGTAATGAAGCTACATTTCTGATGCTTCGAGTACCATCTTCTCCAAAACCTTAAAATTTGCTCATCGATCTGGACATTGTGCTGCACCCACAACTCCTCTAGTTTCTTATTTTCACATTGTCAGTTTCTACGTAAGCGCCGGTACGTATTTTGGAATGTTTTAGAAGGTAAGGTTCGTTGAAAACGCTCTTCATAGACTTCAAAATTTCCGGTTACCTCGGCTCTTCCATATACCATCATAATGTCGACATACTCTTCATTAGTAAATGCAGCCATCGTCAGATGCACCACACCAGACCCAAAGCAACAACAATAACAAACACAACAAAATCCAACAAAACAGAATAACAGTAACAGGACCGCAGGCCGTTGTAACAACAAAGATGTTATCGCAGAGATAGCCAAATCTCGACTAGAGGGACTGACTGCTCAATTTACTGTTAACCTTATGAAGAGACAGACAGAAATACTATTCATTATGTGCAAGAAAGATAACAAATTCATACCCTATTTGCAGAGAGAACAAAAGATTAAATTCATTACGTACAAGAGAAAACATAACAAATTTTACATGCCTTGTTTGCAAAAATTATATTTTATACCATGTATTGAACATCAGTGAAATACGACCTCGTACGGAAAATTTTAAATTCAGTGGTATTATTTGATTTTTTCATAGCATATTGCATGCCATTAAAAAGAGGACAGCCTAAAGATGTTTTTAAGAAATTGGAAGAACAGGATCATGTTTAGTTTTTGTCTAATTGAAGTTTAAAGTTGGGTTTTAGTTAATTTTTTCAACT
>BGZK01003178.1:0-30418 GCA_005406025.1 Eumeta japonica
CGTTATCTGCATCGATGTAATGACTACGACGCACAGAAACTTTGCCGGTATGAAGTTCGTCAGGAAAGCGTCGCAATCCGATTTATTAAGTAAAATAGGAACGCGACGGTAAAGAAGGAAGAGTCAGGAAAACATAATACCGATCATTTGCAGTAATTCAGAGTGATAAAGTTTCGTTACGTTGTACAGTACGCTATTAACCGCGCGCTGAATTCGCATTGTGGCATTGTCATTTTTTAATTTCTTCATGAACTCCATTTCAGAAGGTAATGGGTACATGTCTAGTGTGTGCTTGTAATAACACTATCTTATCCATACCAAAGGCGGCTCGTCTTAAAGCGCTGGTGCAGTGCACTCCCAAAAATTAATTAATAAATATATTTCTTTATGTAACCTATAAAACTTATATACATTCTACTATACCTGCCTATGCACTCATAATAACAGATTACAGAGCTACCTACGCGTAAAAGTTGAAGTTCTCTTACATATTTGGTGTTAAGTTGCAGCAGGTGGAGCGCCAGCGATTGCGCTCTCCTATGGAAACAAATTTAGGTACAATCTCTTGCACTGTATTCAGGAGTGCGGAAACATCGGTACGTTCCGACGCGCGTAAAGATTTTTGTATGAGAATGAACTTCGTCTGGAGCGCCGCTCTTACGCTACGTTGCCAGATCGCGGTGTGATGGCGACTCGCCATTGGCGAGTGACAAACACGTGTGGCCATGGCGTATGGCACGCGGAGAAATGCCGTCCATCCATCATAAACAAACAAACGTGTGTATTTTAAGCCAGCCATTGGAGTGTCGTGTCGTGTAATCGTCGGTTTGTTGGTTATTTACGGTAGTTTCTTGTAATTTACGTGTGTAAAATAGTTTTGCGCGACGTTTGTGTAAAAATGGAACAATACAATGTGACTTTTTAACGGCGGGAAAGAAGACTCTCGAAATGCGTCTCGAACTGAGAAAGCTAAGGGACCACCACGGCCTGAAATTGCACCACTCAAAATGTCGTTCGAAAGCTAAAACTTTTACGCGTGCGCTTAAATCTGAACAATATATCAAAACACCTTGAACATGGATTTGTTGTGAACAGTAATAAATTATTTTGTTTCCCGTGTTTGGTGTTTGGTGCTTGCGCCGGCGCCAGTGATGGTGAATCTGCGCTGACTGGCACGGGTGTTGATGATTTTAGCGCATCTTTCAATAAAAGTGAAAAACGCAATCCTCGATTCCATATATGTTATATGAAGTGCAATTGTCATCTATCGGACGACACGACATTCGCAAGGCGCTCGATACTGCGTATCGAAAATCTATTAGAGGATTTCAATGAACGCGTTGATGAAAATCGATATATTTTACGGCGTCTAATAGATAGTATTTTGTGGTGCATTTCAAGTTGCCTTACAGGGGCATGATGAATCTACGGAATCTCTGAATCCTGGAATTTACAGAGGTTTAATTGATTTTGTGTCAGAGATCGAGTTGGCTAGAACAACATTTATCCTTGCACACGTTTTTAAAGGTACATCTAAAACAATTCAGAATGATATTCTAGATGCTATTTATGAAGTTTGCAGATCTGAAATACAAAAACAAATTACAAATGCCGAATTTATTGCAATTCAGGCAGACGAATCTACTGATTGTTCTACTATTCAGCAGCTAATTATTGATTATAAGGTATTTACATGATGGTAAAATATTTGAAAGATTTTTGAAGTTTATACAACCTAAGGTAATACAGCAGAAGTAATAGCTGAGAAATCATGAAAGAACTTGATTCTTTAAATATTAACAAAATAAGTTAATCGGTCAGAGCTACGACGGACTGCCGTCATGAGTGGAAGTACCAATGGTGTCCAAAGATTATTAGAAATATCTATCCATATGCTTATTATGTACATTGCTATGCACATCAACTTAATTTAATTTTAGAAAAATGCATCGATTAATCACACAGTACAAAGCTTCTTTTGCAATTTGCATGCATTTCCATCGTTTTCACGTTTCAACAGAAACGATCCGAAATTACAAAGAAATCGTGCATAAAGGAATACCTGCCGCTCCACAGACGAGATGGAATTACAATACACGTACAGTGAAAGCCATATACGATAACTTAGAGCCTCTGAAAGAGTGTATGCAAGCAATAATGGACAGTCATAACAGTGATCCCAATAGCTACAATCAAGCTCAATCGCTCCTTTCATATTTAAATAATGAAACTTTTTGTATTGGCTGAACTTTTTGCGACGCTTATGCCTCATTAATGAAATGCTGTTGCAATTTTACAGTCTCGATCACTTGACTCGATTAAAATCATGTAATAGAAGTCAGTAAATTCGAAGGTCATGCGTAAGTTACGTGATGCAGTTCCACCTCCTTCGCCGAAGAAAAACGTCGTCCTGATAACGTAAATCATTCAGTTGAGAGAGTATGTGACGTATTAAAGGTGCAGATTAAAGACAGATTTATACCTGGACCATTTATTGGCTTCTAAATTGTTCTACACAGATAGATTTGCAGAACTACAATAAGAGTTTTCCTGAAGATGATTTTAAAAAATTGGTAAACACTTACAATTTCTGAAAAAACAAACTAAAAATGAGTTGTTAGTAATTTATAGAAGATTTTCTAATGCTGGCCAGCGCCGTTTACACTAACATTTATAGAATTTTCATTAGAATCTGTATTTGCTGAAAGCATGAAACTTTAAATATTGTATGCACTATTCATGACCTCGGTAGAAAGTGACGCTGTTTTCGACGTTAAATAAAGTAAAAACGTTTACGCGTAATACTGCGCAAGACGTCTTAATGCGTTATGTATGATAAGCATTGAAAAACACTTAATTAATTCAATATCAGATTTTCCGCAAAGAAGTGAAGTAGATGTCTTCGCTCGCCAAAGACCAGCAGATTGATTTTTTATAATCCCGCGAAATGTAAATGAGTAAGTTCTTGTTTTTTTTTATTGAACACCCATAAAAATATCACAGCGCCTCATCCATCCCACAAAGTCTGGGTAAAATCTTTACATCGGCTATACTCTGTGCATTCGAACACATTCGCGCTATTGCTGTGCAGTGAAAGTTTAAAGGTTATTTTTATGAAAATAGTAAATATACCTAGTTTTTTACACATGTGCTTTGGAGCATCGACGTAAAAATAAAATGACCAAGTGTGTGGAGTCACGTGCAGTATAGGGTTGTAGGGTTTCGTAGTTTTCCGTCACAATATACTGACTTGGAAGTTTTTTTCTTTGATACTATGAACCTATTAATTATTGAGTTCATGGTTTAAGGGCTTTTAAATCACGTGATCAAAATGCATAAAAGAGGGTTTGCAGTTTTAATACCCTCAGTGATAAATTAATGCAAACACCGAATTTTGCAATTTGCTTTGGTAAAGGTTGTTCTACAACTTGAAGACGTATTCTTAAATTTGTCATAAACTTTTCTAGTATACACGAAAATTCATCATTATGCCTAAAGGGAGGTTTTACGTTTGCAATAAGTTAAAACAAATCAAATTGTTTTTTATTATATTTTCACTAAAACTAATAAGAATGACATGCACTACAGTCATGTGTTTTAACATATAAGTAAATAAAAATAGTCAAATATTACCTCATTTTGTACCAAAATTTTCATACTTGAAATCAAAAAAGTGTTGAACAAAATTATATCTTCAGCAGGCATTATGAGTATAGATCATTATATTCATGCGTTTCAAGGGATTTCCTCACTGAATTGCGCACGTTGCGCCAACATACGTGCGTCAGTGTCACAGAGTATCTTGTCAGGTACTTCGCAACAGGGATAAAATTATGTCGCACAGAAATGCCGTGATATATATTTGTGCATGTTATTATTTTACAATATTACGAGTTATGACTCTGGTATACTAAGCGCTCTAGCGCTATAAATTATGTATATATTTCAACCGGCAAATCACGGTTATGAATAAAGCGGTTTCCTTTGCGCGTTGTTAGGATCATCAGTCAATTGTTTAAATAGAAATATTTTAATCAAATAATTTGATGGCTCATGTAATACATATTTCGATTTATATAAAGATAAAAATATGATTTGCTTGCATACAAGTTCTTCACGTGAAACAGCTGAACCAATTTCACTTGTATGTAAAAGAGCTTATGCGCCTACTTTTAGGTACTTTTATTCCGGAATTGTTTAAAGTTCCTGTAGTAAACATTGAAAAACATTTAATAATAGGATAATTCATCGGAATCGAAGGTGAAGGGAAAGGCAGAAACCGAGGGTCAGAAATCCAACAACAGGACCCATTTTGGGACGTAAATCGAGGACGAAATCGGGACTAGGAGCAGGATCGGGATCATGATGGAAACATGTCATCAGCCGATATGAAATTTGTTTTGTAAATATTATAAATATTGCACTATATTATGTTCACACTAGTGAAACTGTGGGCGAAAGCTGTCTACAATATAAGTTAACTAGTACATATTTGTTTCTTTTTAATTACTAAATTCCTATTTTATTAAGTACTCTTACAATTTCAATAATGTTTACTATGGATATAAGAATGAAAGGATATAAGATACATTTAGGGCTCCGTGAAAATCAATGTTTTACTGTTTTAAATAAAATTGAATAGGAGTTAGCTGGAAATCAATAAAAGCATATATTTACTTGTTTAGGGTTCCTTGAGAATAACTAAGAAACTTTATAATGTAATAGACTTTAACAAAATTTAGTATGGGGATAACTGAAAACTTATGAAATGATGTACATATACTTTTTAGGGTTTCGTAAAATTAATTAAGACTCCATATACTTTTACAGATTATAATAAAACTTGGTGTAAAGATAGAGATAATTAACATACAAGACTTACTGTATATTTTGGGTTTCTGAGAATTACTAAAACCCATATAATTTAATCGATTTCAATAGAATTTGCTACAAATATAGTTGAAAACTAATCAAATGTATATATAAAATTACACTTTTAGGGTTTCGTGAGAATCACTACGCATTCTTATACTGTTATCAATAAAATTTAATGGGGAAAAAGCTAGGAGATAGTTAAACATGGGGATACATATTTTATATTTTTCGTGAGTATTACTAATAACCCTTATATCATCCTTATCGATTTCGTTGAAATTTGCAGAAGTTGTTCTTATTACCACAGAAAGTTTAGAGTGGTTTATGGTTCCGTAGTTGAGTTGTGTATTTGTTAATGAGCACTTATATAAACTGATCGATTTCAATTTGGCTTGTAATAGCAAACCAAGGAAAATAATATTTTTTGGGGTTTCACAATTAAAGGTTCAATGAAATTCAATGGAAATTATTTATTAAAATACAATAATTCCATCACTTTCTTTGGAATATTATTATTTTTATCTTTTTCTAAGAAAAATACTAAGAACATCATAATTCAGTTTACTTAAAATAAAACGAGACTGGAATAAAACATGAGTGAGGGTGTGACTGAAGGCGAGTGCGGTACGAGTGCAGGAGCAGAGATGTGATAGCTGCTACTAAAATAAACTTCGTCGAGAGGGCGGAGCCGTTGGCAAAGGTTTAAAGCTATAAGAAGCATATTTGTTATATTTTCATGACTAAATAACTGGCCTGATTTATGACATTTTGCAAAGGTATAGCTTATATCCTGAAGGTGGGCATGTATTACTTTTATTTCAGGAAGTTGTACCAGAATATTCAGTTTTCGAAAAAACAAACAATAAACTCACACTAACTCAATGATCGGAATAAATGAGAGAAATTTAGACCATTCAGGGGACTCACTTGGATGGAAAGTTAATTTTAATAGACTTTAATAGAGATGGCATTCGAATAGTCGTGGTGCAGATTTTTATTGAAACCTGAAACTGTATTCATATAAATTATTTTCCATAGAAAAAATAATAAAAGATGACGTTTGCTATATAATAAATATGTACTTTAAATAGGTAGAAAACATGCTTTTGTAGAAAGCGGTTTGTTTATCAAGGTATACATTTTCGTAAATAAGGACATCTGGAATTTCAATATGCAGTAATTACCTAGTAGGGAAACTGGATTTACGATTTTCGAACCAGTTGCAGTAGAATAGTGGTGCCCTCTCAGTTTTGAGATAAATTGTGAAAAAAAATCACAAATTGCCATTTTTGTGATCAGAATAATAAGAATAATAATCAATTTGTACTCTTTATTATCTATTACTTAATAATTTTTCAGAAAATTGTATATAGGAAACATATAACAACTCATATATGTTTCCTATATACATATATAACAATATAAACATATATAACAACTCATATTATGTTTCCTATATACATCTCTTTCAACAAAATATAGGAAACATATAACAACTCATATTATGTTTCCTATATACACTCTTTGACTCTATATACAATCATTTATTTTTGGGTTTGGGACTTTTCAGAGTTAATAGGCGAAGCTCAGATGCCATATAAGTACCATTGTTCATGATTAAATACAAATTTCCTTATTATTTTGTAAATAATACATTTTTGTAAAAAATCATAATATCTCTTGAAGGAGATAAAATACCCTTTAAATATTTTTATCTTAGTATTATGGAATTAATACATTTGTGAAAGTAAAATCCCGCCACAATGTTGCCAATAAAACTGCACTGCAGCTGCTCATAACATTTCAGAATTAACCTTAAGGCGTGTTCAAAACCAACTGGGCGTTTTCAAATCAAATGAATAATTGATAGAACAGCGTGCGTTAGATACTGGGCGCTTTGTGAAGCAAGTTTTTTCAACGATATTATGATTTGGGCGCAAACTACCGCTCGGGGCGGGTGCTCCAGTTTGCCCTCTAAATCCAGGGGCTGCTGTACGAACTTTTCGTCTAAGAACTAGTGAACAGAATGATTTCACTGCGTGCTGCACTTTTGCTTGTGTGTAACAGACATTTTTCTAGAAACATTTGATGTATAAATGAAACATTCGGCTTAGATTGAACCAAACACGTAAATTTCATACAAATTTATTTCGTCACGTAAAGTAATTTGCGTGCTATTTTCATTATATGATAGTCATAAATCCTTAAACTACATTAGAAGTGCGATTTCGACTCTCGCGTGATAAGTCCCTACATTCAATATTGATCACATTTTAAAACTAACCCAAATTTACTTTTTAATAAAATGGTATATGATTCCAGATTGTAGAAATTACTGAATATATTGTCTATTGTTGAATTCTCACTTGCTGTATATTCTTAAATACGTAGACTGACTAACACTGGATGATAGAAGCTATTTTGATATTTCTCATGATTTCACAGAAAACAGACGTGAAATTACAGCTTTCGCCTATCGTGTTCTCTAATGAATAGAAGTTTCGGTGGTCCACTTTCTCATCAGTTCACTGCCCTTTATTAGTTCATTGCGCCCTTTATCAGCCCACTCTCTTTTATGAGATATCCTATACCTTTCCAATAGGCCGACAACGCATTTGTGACTCCTCCGGGTTACGAGTGTCCATGGGCGGCGGTGACCATCTAATCTCAAGTGGATCGCATGCCGTTTGCCTTTGAAATGCCATAAAAAATAGATATGAAAATATAAGTATTATTGTTATCTAAGCAAAATATCAAGCAAAAAAGCATTTTTATTTCAGTTATGAAATGAAGAAAAACATCCGACGTTGACTATCACAATACAATAATAAAAATAACGAATAATAATATTATAATACATGATGATTCTCGTATAGGTGATGAGGTAAGTCGACTATTATAGAGTTCTACTAACACCCAGTGATGTGGCTGCGGGTTCTCTGTTTTCATGATGTCAATAAAATAAAATAATTTTAAATTGGTATATTCGCTTCTTACAGTTGAACACACAGAATTGTGTCCCAATTAGTGGTTTTGTCACTGAGAATGTGTACCTAAATATCTTAGTTGTGCAAATTATTTCTTTCTATATCGTTTTCGACGATGGCGTTCATCGTCGATTTTTATGAAAAATTCAAACTTATGCTTAAGTAAAATGTAAGTTACAATGTGCTTCAACAAAATCTTTTTGTGTTGTCACCAACATTGCAATCCATTTTTAAATTAAATATACTAACCTTTCGCTTGCAACTCCATCCGCGCGTGGATGTGAGGAGCTTCTCGTTTATTCCGATCATTGCATCGGTGTGTGTTTATTTTTGTATTTTAAACATCTGATCTTATGATGTCATGTCTTATCAAACGACAAACATTATTTCTCGCAACAAAAGTAGAAGTATCCGAGAAACCGGCCTGGCTCGGCGCCTTTTGAGTCTGATGTGGAAATATAAACGAGAGGAAACCTTTATCAATAATAAGGTTTCCATCAAAACCGTTAGGGCCGATTGTGAGATCGTCGCGGTATAGATAACTATGCTAGTAATAAATCTGTAGTATCTGTTTTGTTTCGTCAGATGCATTTTACTTTTTTTAGTAAATTTTGTGATTAATATACATCTTATGATTTACTGACCCCGATTCTATCAATTATAGTTATTCTCTCAGAATCCTAAAAATGTGTTATGTGTTCTTCCGTTGACTTCTAACTATCTCTATATTATATGTTATTGAAATGGGTAAAACTACAAGGGTGTTTAATTACATTCACGGGACTCTAATAAAGCATCGTATATTCATCCTTTGACTTCCAACTGTGTTCATACCAAATTTTAGGAAAAACGCTAAAACCATAAAGTTTCTTATTTACTATCATTTTCTCTAAAATGTATGGTATATCTTTACATTGGTTTCAGCTATTTTTAAACTTTTATATTGAATTTTAAATTATATTCCTTTATTGAAAAGGATAAAATATTAATTTTCTCAGTCATTGTCAGGCAACCCTAAAACCCATCGCTAATTTTTATTATATTTTCCCTCATGATTTAGCCATGTGGACATATAAGGCATTCTTACCTAATTTATATCAATTGTTGACATGTGTCCATCATGACACTGTTTCCCTTTTCGTCCTCGATTTCGACAGTTCAGGCTTCGGTCCCGATCTCGACCTTTCACTTTCAAAACGAGTTTGTAAAATTAACGGTTGTAAAACTTAACGATGGTAAAATTGATTATCGTCTCAGCCCAGGTTGCAATAGAAGCATAACGCAGCAGTAAACAAGTATTACTAATGACAACAAACCGAAAGAATAGTTTTAATGGCTTAACGTCTTTATGAAGTCTAATAAATTGCGTTTTTAAATATTCCACTTCAAAAATTAAAAATTGTCTTTCTTTATTAGTTAGGTAAATTATAATATTTATCCTCTCTTGCCCTTGTAGATTGAACAATAATAATTGTGAATTTTGATGTCTCCTTTTTTTATAATTTTAAAAATAACTACTGAGAAGCTTGACAGAGTTCGTAAGTAATACGTAGTTACTGCCGATTGGGTCGTGTAATAATATAGATCAATGAATAAATTAAAAGTTAAATATATTTCAGTATTGTTGTATACAAAGCCAAAGTTTAATTATCTATTTTCGAATACTGCTTTGTTGATCAATGTAAAGAATATATACATATGTTTTATTTTCATGTACACTCGCAAACATCTGGGTGAAATGAGCACCGAACGCAGTAGAGCGTCAAGTTGCGAGTTGATGGGCAAACTTTTATCTCGAGAAACCATTACAGCTAATTTACGGTTTCAGTAATTAACAGGGCGGCGCGGCGCCTCTGCTAACTCAACTCCAGTTACACGACTAGCGGAGATTGAGTGAGATAGCATCTAATTGATTGCTACAGAATATGGCGATTTTGGTTGGTTATGTTTGTTAAACACGGTTTTGTTCTTTTCTGTTAGTTTACACAATAATCTTGCTTTTCTATGATTTATATAAAATAATTAATTATTTATAGTTTTATATGTTTAATGTAGATAAATTTCTTCCGATACATAGTAATTGTAAAGAAAACTAGAACGATATAGTGACCGCTGAACCTGGTAAAATGGGTTAAAAAAGATAACAACCGCTGTTGATTGTAGCTGACAACTAATTTTGTGTTAGGTTTATGTGTACCTAAAATCATAAGATCAGGACCACAGTATATTAAAAATAGTTTTTGTAAGATATTGATCTTATCAGATGTTGACACAGTTATGGATTTTTACTTGGATTTTCTTTATTTCTAGTGAATTGTAGTGAATGAATAGAAATTTTATTATTTTATGTAAGAACGAAAATGGTCTATCCCAACGGTAGAGATTAATTGTCTGTTCATCCCAATGCACATTCTTAGTTAGTTACATGTATGTCTGTTTATCCTTTACATTTTAACGATTTTTGTATCGTATACTATTATTATACATGTGGAAGTTTGTATGTGTGGGTGTTTGTCACGACTGAATTGAATTGGCTGAAAAGATACTTTTCCTCGCAGATTCAGCAGATCAGAATCACGAGTACGACCGGAATCAGGGTCACTTCACTGAGGAATAGCATTTTTTTATAAATCCGCCCCCGTGGCGGCGACCGGCCCTTGTTTAGCATTTTCAGGTTCATGCAATCTCTCATATATCCATCTCTTTCAGTTAATAGGGTGGTAGGGTAGGGTTAAATAATTTGTCCTTTGTTTCTTTATTTATTATATATATTTTTGTTTTTTCTTTTTATTTTACTGTTTTTCTCTTTTTTTCTTTTTGTTTAACCCTATGGGACTCTGGAGAATAGCATTTGCCTTCTCACATATTTTTCACACGTTTCTATTTGAAGAGCTTGGATCTTAAGGCTTTCACGCTGTTCTTATGCGGTTTAGGTTAGGTTACATTTTTTAATACTCCGCCCCAGCATGGCGACTTTGGCCCTTTATACTGTTCTCAAATTCTGTAGTCATCATTCGTTCATCTCCCAGGATAGAATTGGGTAATAATATTATTACTAACTAATAATTTAATAACTATATTCTCTTTTATTTCTTTTATTTATTTTTAACAATATTTTTCTTTCATTTATATTCATAATTTTCAGTTTTTTATATATTCTTTTATGTTTCATTTTACTATGACTATGTTATGTATTACAACATAAATATTGTAATGATGAATTACGTCTTCATTACAATATTTGTTATCTTAATTACATCTTGTTTACTTAGATCTATATTCATTTTAATAGATATTGACAATACATTGTCAATTCCTTTTTTAAATACATATTTTCCACCATCCTAGGCCTGTTCTACTGTACATCAACTGAGATTCAGTTAATTATCTTTTTATACACTTTCACTGTGTCTTTATGTGATTCTCATTTTATTCCACATTGATCACATATCACCGCATCTATTAGTTATCATCCTACTGAAACGTTCGAGGTCGGGTCCTCGACGCTTGTATCCGGTCTCGGGCGTGTATGGGGTGAAGCGAGTCGCCGAATACACGGACCTCTCAGTTCACGGTCGACAAAGTGTCTTCCAATCTTTTCCGTGCTTAACCTCATAGCCAGGTCGCTTCCCTCACTCTAATATCGATAGGGATCAGCCTCGAGAGGATCAGCGCAGAATGCAGGAGACAGTGCGGTGAACCCGTCACGCCTTAAAGCGACGCTTTATATCTAGCATAGCGTCAAGAGCATCTTTCGTACGCCGAGTTTCCCTGTCGTCGGTGCCCAAGCGCGCAGAAGCGTACATCAGCTATATTACCATCACGTATATGATCTTCACGACTTCCAGACTCCAGACCCCGTCGCCATGGCTGCTCAGGCTAATCCTTACACAAAATATTTGCAGTCTTTTTACAAGCTTTGGCGACATGGAAAATGAAAGTCAGGTTTCTATCTATGGTCAGACCAAGGAGGCGTATTTCACCAACCAGGCTGGTGCTCGCCATTCATGTTCACCACTGGGCTGTCATATTTCAGGATTTTGATCAGCACCATCAAACCATTGGGAATAGGTTTTCGATGGAACAGCAAACGTCAACTTATTTATGATTCCTCAGCAGTGCATGCATTCTAAAGAACGGTTGGCCTCCTCTTCGATCGGCAAGAGTTGACTGTCCAAAGAACATGAGGACTACATCGTCCATGAACGCTTGTACGTATACGTTGAGTTCCCAAGTAAGGAGTCCAGAATGAGGGCTTCAGAAGGTTGGACCGGCTATAGACTTCTGTATATAACTCTCGGAGTTCCCTTTCCGTACTCTCTCCAGCGTATCGAACTATCACCTTATGGTCCCGAAGGTAACTTCGCGCCATACCGTAAAGATTCACTTGGAAATTATAGAGGCAGCTGGGTTTTAAACGCCACCATCACGCGTTGTTGAAAGCGTCCTTTATGTCCAATGAGATCATTAAAACGATTTTTTGAGATCTAACATTTTATAGATGTATGTTTTACATCATATGCGCCCTCCGTTTCACGCTGCGGTGTGAATGTACACCGCGTCGTCTGTAGCTTCAACATCAAATTGGCTTTGGACGCCGACCAGCATCCTTTCCATGGTTTTGCCCAGCACAGGGGGCTATAGTGGTAAGACTGGACTGGCTTAATCATCCGTGCCCGGTTTCGGGATCACCTTTATGGCGCTACTTCCAGGCTCGAGTCCAAGGTCCCGGAAGATCGCCGCCTGGCATATGTTCGACGTTAACCCATCAATGCTCCGGAGCCCGAGGATAAAACGCTTTAAAGCGTTCTTTACTTCCTTAGTAAACGGTGGGTCAATCCAGGGCAAATCTCAGAAGTTACGGGTGGCTGATCATCTCCGTTGGTTTTGCCTTCTAACTTCTGCATGATGCGGATCATCAGTATCGACTCAGCCATTAGGGAAAGGTTTCCGCCGGGAGGCCGTCGTCCGGACCTAGTACCGTTACAATTCGGCTTGAAGTAGCTCGGTTTTCCTCGGTTCCTTTCGATAACCCTATAGATGACGTCCCATAGGCTCTCCGTTCTGTGCCGAGCAATCGGTTTCAACTTGCATCCGCGCTCCAAACTTTCGTAAATTTCCCTGGATGTTTCCCCAACTCGTGCTCCGATGGGTTGCTGATTGCGTTTGCCGCTGACGGCGCCGCATCCTTTCCAGTCCCTTTAACTCGGGACTCCTGGAGTTTTAGGCTACGCCTCCGGTTTCTAGGTGGGATGGCGTTGCGCGCGCCAGATCGGATGGTATAGGTCTCCACAATTTGGTTGGTTGGGGTCCCACAGTTTCTCCATCTCTCGACGGTCAGGTCCGTTCAGTCAGAGCAGCACCGCTGCTCAAACTCAGACCATCGAGCCTTTTGTAGTGTTGTGGGGTACATGTTGGGTGGGACTGTCTTCCTCTTCGCACGGCAAACGTGACTGCGTTTTTGTCTGAGAATGTTGGGACCACCTGCCATTTCCTCCAGTAGAGCAGAGCTGCATTATCAACGCGCGCCTAAAACGGGTCCCCTCTATACATCTCGAATATTGCTTGTACCAAGATGTGCCGCCGCTCAACATCCAAAGAAATCACAGAGATCGACTCCGCGCGTATCATCTTGTTCACCACCCGACACGCTCGCGTTAACGTCACCCCAAGATTAAATATGTCAGTTCAGATTTTCGCGGTCGCCGGTACGGGCCGGAGACCCCTTTGTCCCATCAAAATGGCACCAGTTGTGCTGGAACGCGTCACCCCATGGCAAAGACCGACAACTTCAGAAAGAGGCCTTAGCAAATTCCAGGTGGCCTCCTTTCTTTCCTTTATCATTATCTGAAACGTTTTGCATGTAAAATGTCGTATAGCTTTTTCAGAATATTAAATGTAAATTTATTTATGAAAACGTTTACGAAAACGGAGAACGCTGAATAAATAAACCCGTAACCTCAAGTGCAATATAGAGTTTAAATATGGATGAGGAATTATTGTTTTATTGAAAAGTTATTCACGCTGGCGGTCGATTAGCGGATCTCGAAACAGAACTTATGCAATAATTCACGGCGTGATTTGAAGCAGACTTCACTGCAGTTACAGAGCGAAGTTTGTCTGGAGTTAACTGATTAAAAGCGAGCCTTAAGGAGTGTACCGGTAATTACATTTGCCGAGGTGAAAGTTTGTCGGTATGTTTGAAATTGATGTTCTTATAAAACATTTGTGTTAAAATTTAGTAAGTAAATGGAATAAGTAATTTTGCGTATCGGTATCGGCAAGTATGTAATTATTCCTTGTAGCGATAATTACTTTTAGAAGTTTTGAGATGGTAAATCTGAATGTGGTAGGCTGTTGATGTAAAAGCAAGATTAGCCGTTGTTGAGAAGCAAAAAATTAATCCACTATTATTAACAATAATTTTCTGAATTTATTTAGACATAAAAAGAAGTCAATTTAGAATATTTCCATTCTATTCTGTTTATTTATTATATCATCAAACTCATATCAAATTACATCAAAAAATGATGAAAAACGTGATAAAACCTCTTAAAATATTGTTTCATTTTAAATATTCACGTAACATAGATTTATCGAAAATTTTCAAATGAAATTGTGCACTGAAAAGTTATTTGAGTTATATTGTCATATATAGATCAAGTAAAATTTACATTAGACGTTATTAGAAGTTATTTAGAATTAAAGTTGTCCAAATTCAAATAAAATTGACATTGCACACATATTCCCAAGATAAATAATGTACTAAGGATATATTAAATATTATTAAAAGTAGAGCAATTTTTGAATGGGACCCTTGGAATCAGAATTTTACAGGCGACTCAGTGCGCCTCACAATTTGCACTCGTCATTATTTTATTGTTAGCAGGCCTATCTTTATGCGGCCAATATACCAGGGTTATGTCGGCCTTTAACTGAGCTCTCGCTTAAAATTTTGATGGATTCAAAGGCATTCAGGTAGAGAAAATAAATTAAGTAAGAACCTTTTAAATATCTACCTACGTATTAAAAAAAGTCCGCATACATAGTTGTTTTTTTCAAATCGGAATACATGTACCAAATGTTTGTTTGAATTTAATTATGTTTCAGCGCTTTTTTTGCGTCCTGATCGATTACTGATTAAAATATAATTTTATTTTTACTTTAAAACAAAATTTGTCATAAACAAACCCGTCTGTTGGTCTTTGGGTTTGAATGATATTTCTAAAATATGTGTTTGATAAAGAAAGAAGAAAAGGTTTATTAATGTAGTGTAGTATAAGAGTTGTTTTATCAAACAGAACTTGTTAAAAATACAAATAATGCTTGTAGGTAGGATTTGAATCACAGAAAATTTCGTAGTTTGGTTTAGCTGTTGTCTAAATCAATGCGTTCTCAATGTTTGAATACGTCAGCTTTGTTTGTTATGAATTATTAATATATTGTAGTTAATTAAATATTTACAGAAAATTTATTTTTAGAGACTTATTTTTGTAATGTGTTAGAAGTTCGTCAATTCTTATTAACTACAGCTGTAATCAGTTAATATTAAAACTTGATGGTAAATGTTGTTTATTCTGAAATTGCTACTGGTACGTAAACTGAAAATTTTGATAGAGAGCACTTTAAAGAATCTATGTTAAATTTGAGGCACATAGCACTTTGCCACAAACAACTTACAAGAAACGATCGATAAATGTCAATGAAGCTCTTAGGCACTTATTTTATCGATAAAAAAGTTTAATAATTTGTAGAGAATGGTTATTGAATAAAATTTCTCATCTTTTTAGGGTTTCATATGCAATGAAGGAACAAAACCCCTTTAGATTTTTTTGTGTCTATTTGCCTGTTTGTCCCAGTCTATTTTCTCTGGACCTACATCACGAATGAAAAGAGTTTGCTATATATACAGAGTCTATGTGGTCAACTATTCATGGTATATGATTTTAATATTTAATTTTGGGAGCAAATGAGAAAAATCTTTAATCAAGTGTATCATGATATATATCGAATGATATATATTATTGCCAATAAATAATCAATAATTACCATTCATCTTCGTATATAATTTAAAAACACACTAACACACATATATATTCATATATAAATATATTTTATCCGTACTGATATGAAACACGTGTTGTAGATTCAGAAATATTTGAAAATATTTGAGTAACAACTTTGAATATATGTAGCTTTAGGTCTCACGCGCACGTAAACGTGTGGTAGAATTTGCTTTGACGGAGGCTTTTCAGCTAAACTTGAGGGACATTTAACAATCAATTTCGTGGTGTCGATTTAAATATCAGTGTGCCCGCGCATCATAATAATTTTTCTCATCATTTTTCCTGACAAGACACAAGAATTATAACTTAAAAATAAATAAGTAATGCAATAATAAAAGTGAATTGAAAGATAGAAACGAGATGATGTAAAAATCGTGCAATCAAATATAAATAAATACACATAGAGTTGGAGGCGTAATGTAGCAAGTAAGGGGACATGAATCTGATTCATATATTTATCATCTTTGACTGGATAATTTTTTATCTTATATTGTTTCAATTTTAATTCACATTTACGTGGTTGATTTTTAAATTATTATTTTTTATTTATTACTTTTTAGTTCTGTTTTAACAGAATTCTAGAATTGCTTTCCACCATTAGCGCTGTCCACTACGTACTTCGTTGTAATAATCGTTATAAATTTCTTTTATCGATATATTCTTATCAATTAATTATAATTTTGTACCAATTTAAATTATTTATTTTTCTTAAATAAGTTATTTTTTCTCGCTTATTAAGTAACGCTTTGGTTAAGACTTATTATAAGATCATGCAAAATTTATTAAAACCCTATTCAGTGATAACCCACTTCTTGTAATTCGTCGATTTTCATTTTTCATATAATATGGCGTTTGGTTGTCGCCATAATGAATTTCAGTAACTATCAAATATTTAGTGACATTCACAAGATTAAGGTAAATATATTTGCGTAAGAATCATCAACATCGCTCACGTTTGGTCTCTCGTTTGGTCTCCAGAGCGCCGAAAAGAACAAACATACCTCACGCACGCACGCACACAAATTACACTGGTTTATATATGTTTTATATAGTAAACAGTTGAAACACACATTACCCTTCTTGCGTCGCGCAGTCGGGTAAAAACCGCTTTATCTAACTGACCTTAACTTTTTCATCTTTGCTTGTTTATTAAATCTTTTATTTTAGTGACCAACTAAATTCGGGTCAGATTTAAATAAAAAATAGCGATGTAATATTTTAATAAGTAAAACTTGCGTAAGACTTGAAAAAACCAAGGCAATATAATGATGTAAAGAGCCTTCTCCACGGGGTTCAAGTCACACTTGCCCATTTTTCATTTGATGTTTAGCTTTTAAATACAATTACGACCGGGTTTACGATAAATATTCGTCAAGATGTGATGTCGATCGCTCCCCTCGTAAACTCTAGAATAGGGTTCTTTTTAGTTATTGAAGCTACGCGTAGGGGCCAATCAATCTTCATGACTTATAAAAGTAGACCATGCATCATCGATTCTTTTGCACACGTTTCATCGCATAGATAACGGAAAAGCGAAAGGTCTTTAGATAGTTTTATTATAAATGTTGCTTACTTTTTCGTTTAAGGTTCACACTACCTTATAATTTGCCTTATTTTTGGTGTTTGATATCAGAACGTGTCTGTTGAGAAATAGCACCATTACAGAAGGATAAATGAATAGGCATGAATGTTTACAGTTCGTCATTACATCGGTATATATTATCTTGAACTTCACGAAAATCTATATATAAGGGTCTCTATGATTTCGAGGTGTAAGTGTTGCACCAGTAGGGATCGAGGGCACCTTTTGTCCGGTGGTGTGTTGTCTTCAGTATGGAATTATTCTTAGTGTGGAGAGGCGTAATAAATGATTTTATAAGGTTAGAAGATGCGGACGTATGTCGAGTGTCCTTGCAGTATAAGATATAAGGCACGTAAAACAATGTAATATGCGAGAACTGTCTAGTTAGAAATAAAAATCGGTTGATTCTGCAGGCCATCTCTAAAACTTCCCGCTAAGATATTAATTTTTATGTTAATTGACCGGATAAAAACTATAGGTTTTCTGAAAAAAAAATTTTCAATTTTTTCGTTCACGATATCTCAAAAAAGCAATGATTTTGTCCGGCCAAACGGCGACCGACGTGGTTTTGATGTTAAGAGCTGATTAGTTTTGGAATAGATCGGATAAGTCGTTTAAAGTTATTCCAAAAATATATTTGAAAAAAATTTTTCTAGTTTCTTATGGTGAGAGGGTTGTCAGGATCTATAGTCAATATGGATGTGCCGCAGGGTTTTGTTCTTGTACCATTTCATTTAGTTTTACATTAATGATCTACCACATCCCTATTAAGATGGGCAGAGTTGTACCTACTGTTTGCTGATAATACTTCTTTAGTTTTAAATATTAATAGGCAATAACCAGCTTTTGTTGAGAGTAAACAATATCATATCTGAAATAGTTGAGTGGTTTAGTATTAATAATCTTTTTCTCAATGAGGAAAAACAAAACTTATTAAATTTTCCTTGACTAGTGCTAAACTGTTCGACGCAAACATAATGGTTAAGAACACGATACTGGATATTGAGGATATGACTTTATACCTTGGTCTCACTTTAGGTGCTAAATTGCGTTTGAATTCTCATATTACCAGATTGGTCAAAAGGCAGCTCTGCAGCATATGTAGTTAAAAGGAATTCGACGACTTATATATCAAAGAACACAGAGACTAGTTTATTTCAGGTTTTATCTAAGTCTCATGACCTATGGAATTTTGTTATGGGGTCACCCAGCCGATATCAACACAATTTTCGTATTGTAGAAGCGAGCTATTCGTGCTGTTTATGATTTGAGACTAATGGCATCTTTCAGATAAAACTTTACACATTAATATTTTAATACATATGCGAAAATCTGGTATATGTCAAAGACATAGAATCGCTCCAAAAAAGAGCGACATCCATAACATTAGTACTACATATAAGAACGATCTTGTACATAAATCCCGTCTAAACAAAGTGCAAATCATTTAAAAGTGTGCGCTTTTATAATAAGATCCCCCTGAAATTCAATATTTGCTATTTAATGAATTTAAACGTTTAATTAAAAGTTATATGGCATGGGCTATTATACCGTGTCTGAATATCTTAATGAAATAAACTAACGAGATTGAACTGCTCGGCTATCAGGTTGCTTCATATTATTTGTAAGTGTTGTACCAATTATTAATTATTCAATATTTTATGTCGATGAGTAAAAAGAGCAAACCTTCAGTTTCTTGCCTATTCTTCTCATGGTGAATCAGCGTTTGAAATGGGTGGAAATGTTAATGTCGACAACAATGTTTTTCTGGCTTGTGTCACCATTACCGTCACTGTCTATAGTCAGTGATTATATTTTTGTTATACAGTTGCGGATTTTTTCAATGTCCCGTTTTGATAAAAAATAAAAACTGTCACATTTGGATACCTGCCATTTTGATCAAAGCTCAAAATTCCGTCTTGCTAGTTGGTACTTGAGAATGATGCGGAGATTTGTCGGTGGTGACTAAAATGCAGTGTACGATGTGGTGACGAAAGCTGCACTGTTATGATCCCGTAACCTAAGACAGTCCGCTTAATGGGAGTTTTCTTTCGAGGAGTTGCTTATGCAAGTAAAATGAGATCAAAGCGTCGGAAAAAAATGGTGACCTCTTTTTTGAATGATAGGTACATTATGCAATATTTGTTTTAGAAGATAAAAAAAAATCAGCCACTGCAGATTGGTACACTAATAATCGTTAGCATTGTTTTGGAAAAATTTCGGGAAAAATGACCTCAGTAAGATTTTCTTTACTATGATAACGCCTCACCACATACCGCCAGACAAACAAGTAACTATTTGTAGATGTTAGGTATAGAAATTTTGGCTCACCCTCCTTGTAGCCCCGACCTAGCAACATGCGGCTTTTATTTATTTTCTAAAATAAAGAACTATTTCGAAGAAAGTGGCTTAGGGGCCGAAGAGCGGTGGCTCCATATGAAAGGAAGGCTCGAAGTGACCTCAAATAGTGACTAAAGTGTCTCCCTGAGTTTTCTCTCAGTGGTTCCCGCAAATGCAGCGATATATTGATCTCTACAGACACTATTTTTAAAACAATAATATTAAAGTAGCTTGCTAGTTTGCTCAGTTTTGATTTTCTATAAGCACTTTCAGATTGACTCACGTAAGAAAGAATCATGCATTCTGAATCTTATGTCTCTTGAATACAATTAAATATTATGCATTGTACTTGTGTGTCTTTAGTTAGGTTTTGAATAGTTTTTAAAAGTAAACGTTACATTATACAAACAGATTTAAAACGGAATCGTAACGAATATATTGATTGAGACAGAATCCTTTCATACACTTTCTTCGATATATATATATATATAAAATAACAAATTAATAATCAACTCGCTTTTGGCCAAGAGAAATAAGAAAATTTGTTTATCTCGTCATAATTATTAAAAGAAAGCGAAAGGCGTTTAGGCCAAAACATAATACCCGGGTGAAATCAGACGTTTGTGCCCGCCGCGCAGAATGCCGTTTTATTCGGAAAGTAAGTTTATTGTGTTTTGTGAAAGAGTTTGTTAGCGGCATTCATAGCCGCGCCAGGACACCGCTTCCTCCGCCAGGCCGCACTCAGCTCCCTCGTTAACTTTACATAATATCACCTAAAGAGCTGTGTTATTTTTATCAAACACGCTTTCATATTTTTGCATCAGTTTTCACCTTATTTCGAACTGTCAAAATGTATTAACGATTAGAAAATATATGCAATCAATACCACTCGCTATATCTTATTACTTTAAGTGAGAGTTATTCTTGTATGTCAAGACAAAACAGTTTACTACAATTTTCTTTTTGTTTTGTCACCTAATTTTCTTTTTTTGTTTAGTAGCTATTGAACCTTGCCCATTGGTTGTACCGAAATAAAACCATAATTCGTAAACCCAGTCCGTAAGATTTGACGGATTGCCCATACATTATCTCTTAAATCACAGTTCTTTCCATTTGAATATTTCAGTAATTAATTCATAAAGACATTGTATTATTCATTTTGTGTATTTCATTTTACATATCAATATAAAGCTTGTCTTGTGATGAAAAGGTCCAGTAGGCCTTTTGGTATAATACCCTAGCGATATAAATTTCTTTTGACGAAACGTTTAAACTCAGCAAATGGCAAATTTTGAATTTCGCTGGGATCTTATTATAAAAGCGCATACACATCCTTAACTGATTTATTAACTTTACTTAACGGGTCTAACGGGTCTTATGAGTAGCAAGATCGTTCTTATGTCTAATGTTAATGTTATGGATGTCGCTCCTTTGGAACGATTCAATATTTCTTTGACGTATACCAGATTTCCGTAAATGTATTGTGATGCTAAGGTTAGGATATTAATTCCCTTAATTTTTTTCTGAGATGCCATTGGTCTTGATCATAAACAGCGCGAATAGCTCGTTTCTGCATTATTAATATTCGTATATGAAAAAATTTGAGGATTAAGTGTCAAATGATTCATTGGACGTAAATTCTACTCGTTAGTCCGTAGCAAATTAAAATAGGATAAGGTCTTTAATAACGAATATCGGGTCGCTATATTTTACGAATTCTGTGTAGTGTGAATGTCAGGTCGCTGTTGGCGGTGAGGGCGCGCGCATTGGCCGTTGACGCTACTCGTTAGCGAGCATACCACGAATATTCCAATTGTATCCGTATGTCATTACATTCAGTGCTTATTTCAGGAGCTTAGTTCGTTTTAATAAAAGTCACTTCAAAGGTTAGTTTTAGAGCGAAAATTCAAAAGTGTCTCTTCTACGACCTTCTTTGTAGGTATTTATTAGATATAGGTATGCTTTTAGTAATTTCATGAGCGAATACAAGAAGATGGCTTTAAAATTTAAATTTAAAATCGTCGTGTCAATGTCAACCGAAAATCCCAATTTTCTTCGAGTACAACAATTTCTTTTTAATTTCCGTGATCATAATTTTAATACAAGCTTTATTAATTTCTTTTAAGATACAAAGAAAGGAGAATTGACGATACCCGCTAGTTTGACATCAGTATTTATGATTTCACCTATCTACATAATAAATAGCAAGTAAAACAATATTCATTGTCTAGAGAACTTCATTACCTGTTTCAAGAATTGATTAATACGTGAAAGAAAAGTTTGTATGTCAACGAATCCATACTGCGTTGGTCATCATCAAGTGTCAAGTGATAAATTTAAACAAGCACGTGCAAAACATTCCCTCAGATCAACGGTCCTCATGTTTTCAAAAATGGTTTAAACGAATGACAAAGTGTGTACAATGTAATGGCGAATACTTTGAAAATCAATAGATATTTTACTTTACATTTAATTTGTTTTATTTTTGAATTAGGTAAAGTATTCAGTGTACTCCATAGATTGCGGGAGGGGGAGGTATCCCAGACGGGATACGAATCTACAAGCTAGACCGCAGCGAGGGACGGGGTCTATAACCCTCAGGGATGTATGGTCACCTACTTGTGACAGGAAACTTAAGATACAGGAAATATATTCATAAATAAACAGGGGTAAAATAAAACCTATCCCTCCTCGCCGCATGGGGATAAATCATCTAACTGGTGACCTAGGGAATATATATGGGACAAAATATAAAATAGTTATAGTAGTTATACTTAATAATACTAATGATTACAGAGGAGCAGAGAGTACATAATAGTGATAGGGACAAGAAAAGTTTTAAAAGAGCAGGAAAATACCAATCGATAGTCAACGAGGCTTTTTACAAATTAATATTAATTTCTTATAAGCTTCAGCTAGTGGCAAACCTTATTGGCACTATGGCGTCAGTTCATAGTCACACGACAATACATCAGCTATTAGTGGTCTAAAGTTGCTCGTTAAATTGCTTTGGAAATCTATGCTGTAATTTACGTGTCACCCCGATAAAAATACGCTCTCATCATTTTTAATGACGTCCCAAAAGAAATATAAATTCAAAAATATAAACTAGTATGATAAAATTATCAAAGAACTAAGTACACATGTTATTACTGGAGTGGATTGAAAATAACGAGATCAATTTTTATTTTTCCATAAAATTAATTAAATTATTTTTATTAGCATTTAGCAATTAGCATTACTAATTGTATGCGAGAGCTCTATGGACTAGTCAAAAAAATTATTCTAGTTCTTTTAATTATAAAAAATCGTCGCAATTTTATTATCAGAGGATTTTTTTTATATTCTAAATATTATGTGTAATATTAAAATTATAAAGATAAGAACACATTATATCAATTTTCTGAGTTGTGAAACCATGTCATGTAGATTTTTATCTTTCTATTTCACTAATGGTAATGCACTATTGTTACCAGGGGACTGGAGGGACAGCAGCCATTTATTTATTTCTCAATATATTATGCCCTTTGATCTGAAGACCTAAAAAATCTGACTTGCTCTCCCCGGTCAGAAGTACGCTCATGGGGTCATGCTCTTCGTTTACTTCAGATTTGCTCAGGAACAATCAGACCTTGTGTCCTCTACGCTGTGAAGTATGAAGTACGTAGTTTAATCTAACACAAAAACCGTTAATTCGCCCGCAATTGGAGTTCGAATTTGTTACTTTTATTAGTTGGTAGCACTGATTAGGTACTACGGCCACTGTGTATAAGAGCGTATTATGTAGTTTTTATACTATATTATTTTTCCATATTTGTTTCAGCGATTATAATCTATGGTGAAGAATACACAATGTATGTTTAAATAATATATAGTTATATTATCAATGTATTTTCAACCAAACTCAACTCTCGTGTAAACTGGGCCAATATGTAGATAGTTATATACAGAGGTGTCGGTTACGGTAAAGGTTACAGTGTCGCGAGTTCAATGGTTTTTCCCAAAGTCATGGCTAACGCGCCTAAGGAAGTTTCAAATAGATTGACGAAAAAAACTACTCAGTCCTGCCCTGTCCTCGCTCGAGGATATTCTTGTTTTCCCAAAGTTTTCTTCGCTTTTGCGTTTTTCTTTCGGTCGCCGCCTTAATTAGCCCATTCTGGCCCTCGGCACCTCCCCGCGCCGCGCCCGCCCTCCCCACCATTATCTGTTTATTGAAAGGACTTTTATATTTTATTCTCAGAAGTCAAATGGAGTTTTCATTGAGTCCGTCTTTATGCTTGAAGCCATCTCGCGGACGACTGTGATAAAGGGGAACGTTTAGGTGTAATGATTTTCTAATGCTACATTTTAACCGCATTGGGTTGCCAGATAGAAATGAAATTGAAACTGCGCTTATAATAAAACTGTAAATAAATAACAATAGCTTCTATTAAACTAAATATATGAAAAAATTAACGTCTGGTGTTTTAAAAATATTGGTTGTTAGCGATCCGTCTGTCTGTCGGTCTACTTGCATGTTTTCGTGTAACATGTTGAAAATATGCAAAAATAAAATTGTATGGTACCTTTGTAGTATCATTGCTAAAACACTATTTAATATATAATATTTTTAATATAAAATAGTACACCATATTATATTAAATGCTATATATTGTAAGAAATGGAAGTATTAATGTAAAAGCGGACAGGTCTTTTAAAATTTTTGCGTATCATTTTTATATATAGGTTCGGAGTTTGAACATTTGACTCCTTTAACCAAATTTTGAGAAGGGCTTTAGAAAGGTAGGAGAGATTGATTAGGTTTTCAAAGAGGTTTGAGGTGAGATTCAAATCTCACCTCAAACCTCCGACATTAAAATTGAATTGTAATTTAATAGATTTGCTGCTTTTTAATTTTATTTTATTTTTAGATAAATAAACTTGTATGCTTTAAAACTTGATTAGATTTTATTTGCATTTATTAGAATATGATGCATTGGAATCAAAATCAAGGTCTAATAAATGAATTAATGGAAGATTATCGGAACACTTTAACTTTACAAACACACGTTCGGGAATCAGATTATTTTCTTAGACTATTTAAATTTAAAATTGATATGGTGGAATTTGTAGATAAACCACTACAGGGATTTTATAATGATGATTGTAAAACTGAAGAAATATATTTTTGTAAGACACCTAATAGACGATATTCATCGGAACAAGTATAGTGGGAGAATTGTGGTGTTTACTATATAGTTATACGTATAAATTTTTAATTAGTATTTATTTATTTATAAGGTACACAAAATAGATAACAATTATTGCATTGTTAGTGGGTATAAGAATTTCGTATTATTGACAGGATTGCGGTCCTAACTATGTGCACAGCGTGCTATGCAGACAGATATTAAATTAAATTATTAAAACATACACAAAATAAAGCAAAATAATGATCGATACATGTTGTACTATATGATGAACTATCTATATAAAATTATAACCATAGGAAAATTTTCATGGCAATGATAATGAGCAGCGATACGAACAAAGACAAAATGCTTTTGGGTTTATTAAACCGAAAACCACCTGTATGGATTGTTTGAATGTATGCGATTTAGCCTCAAAATGTCCAGAGCATCGTGCTTAGATGCCAGATCATTGTAAAGGCGACACATTATTGAAGTTCGGTTATAATAAGCGAGTTGTTACTACGTACGCGTAGGGTGAATGTTCTGTGAGGGCGAATCTATGAAGATAATTTAAATCTGTCATACTTTATTTGTAGTTCGTGACAGATCGGTGAAGATTAAATGTCTGTGAGAGAAACTTGAGAAATTTGGTTTAGGGTCTTTCGACGTCCTATATGTAGGCAGAGTAAAATGACGACCAAATTATGCAGGCCTATTCAAAATACTTCGAACGAGACAAAGGTAAACGGCAATTAGCTACAATTTTTAAGTTTGTTAATGTCTGCAAGACAAATCCCAACATTTTATTACTTTTGGCTATAATATGCGCGTAATGACAGCGAAATGTTAGCTTCTCGTCAAATAAGACCCCCAAGTCTTTGACCTCAGAACTCCTGTCCAGAACCCTGTCCACAATTTTGAAGTCACAGCAAATTTTGTTTTTTTATGTGTGAAGCTTTTCGTAAGACATTTAGATATATTTAGCGTCATAGAATTTTTGATGCATCAGTTGTATATTACATTTAGATCTCTCTGAAGGCGATCACAATATTCGGGTGAGGTTATTGGATGAAAACTTTAAGATCATCACCGTAGAGAAAGGGACAGGAGAGAGGACCAATTAAATCGTTGATAAATACATTAAAAATAAAAGGCCCAAATGCGTACTTTGTGGAACCCAAAAAGTTATGCACGCATGAGATGAAATAACCTTTAAGTGCAACCAGCTGGTTTCTGTTGTATGTAATAGTACGTAATAATACGTACAAATCCACCTAAAAAGACTATCCCGAATTCCATGTGAAACAGCTTTTGAGATAGAAATTGGTGGCTGACTCTGTCAAATGCTTTGGAGAAGTCTGAGTAAATGACATCAACCTGACCTCCTTCATCAAAACAGTGCACATATAAGATTTGTGCTCCAATAGATTTGAGACCGTGGAATTACCTTTAATGAATGCATTGAGGTAAATCTACACCTCTGTCATTATTACAGTCAATTAGTATTACAAAAATGTAAGGGAACATGTTCTTGTAATAGGGATAAAAAACTTACCAAAAGTCATTTTATGTAGTGAATGCCTGGGGATATATTTTAAAATAGGAAATATCGCAAAGAGCATTCCATAAATAAAATGGCACGTGTCAGAAGGGGTAAATAAACACAGCTCTTAGAATATGGGTATTGTAATTTGATAAAATAAGTTAGAGAAATCACGTTGCATAACAAAACTTTGAAACTAGAAAACTCCACATTATATGGTGACAATGGCCACAACGCTCATCATCACATACGTCAATAGAATAAAGCTTAAGTTATCTGTGTTAAAATCTAGGGTATATAAATCAGTAATAGAAGAAAAAGGCACGTCCCAGAACAGGTGTTACCTGACCTACCATATAGAAGTTAGTCCTTAAAAGAATAGTCTAATAAATTATTATTTTGATAACTATAAAGAAATATAAAACTCATGAATTGAACGAAGTTTCTTTCTATATATATAAAAAGAAGCACTAAATAGCGCTATCTGTTTTATTTATTAAAACTTTAGAAGTTCGTCAATTTGCACAATTATTTAATAATAAAAATCAATGAAGTAGTTGTCACATATTTGCATAAGTATTTATTTATTGAAAGTTTAAAATTGTATAGATAATTGAAACAATCCAAGAGTTTCATTAAATATTTTAGAAAAAGAAAGGGAATTATAATGCAATTCCCTATATATAAATATATTAAATGTATACATGTAAAAAATTGTTTTGATTTGATAGCTAAATAATAAATATACGTCATGAAATTATACGTAACAAATTAGTACCTGTTTACACCTGGCTATGAAAGTCATTTATTTACATATATTGCTGTGAAAAGGATTTTATTTTATTTAAAAACAATTCAATGAAATTTTTCTTCAAAAATCTATCAATGATATTTTAAATATAAATACTAACAGCCACATTTTGATAAGCATCTTACTAAAAATATATTTCACTCATTCATAAACACATGTAGAAATTAACCTAACCTAACCTCGTAGCCAGATCTTGTACTATGACTGTAATCTATAAATCTCTATACATAAAATGGACGTCGGTGGATCCGAAACCAATGGATTCCAACACTGTTTGAGCAAACACCATGCATAAAACTTGGTTCATGCAATCTATTTTAACATTTGCCTTCGATTTCGTCCGCGTTCTGTAATGTAGAACGGAACAGGTATACCAATTCCCAAAAAAATCTAACAGAAGCTACACTATCCTCTACAGTAGCGGATTTATATTTATGAGTGTAGGCCGCTTTTTCCCGCCGCCCTAAAAAACCCTGGGACGCTGCCGCCCTGGGCTGCGGCTATACGGCCTAAGACAAATCCAGAACTGATCCTCTAGTAATGTAGCCTATGTTGTATAATGACACTGGCCACGGCTTTAGAAATCAGGACCGCGGGAAAATTAGTTCATGTAAACTGATTTTATACTTCAAAAACTTGGTGACATTCTAATCTATTTTATATGCGTGTGAGATCAGAGATTACAATACAATAGAATAATTTGCTTTTGGAATATTCGCAGTGAATTATTGAATTATGAAAATGCCTACATAATATTTGGCGCTGATAATTACAAACTAGGTTATTTAATAAAGGATTCATCAAAAGGCCGTATAACAACGACTTTGTCATCAAAATGCGGTACCAACGTCTGCGATCCATGGCTCGACTTGCTCTTCTGAACCATGGAGTGTATGGCCTAAATTACAAAACTGTTCAGTCGATTCGCTCATGGATTACAATCCGGTACCTTCTGCTTCGAGACCAACGTTCTGGACCATTCCGCTGCATGTCGCCGCCCATACGGACCCCTTCAAATATTCCAGATGTCGATCAGATATCATTAACAGCAAAACCGTAACTATAAGCACTTGTTATTCTTTGGACGGAAACGTCAAGGCTGCCGTACATTTTGGAACGAAGTTCTTCATGGCATGTTACAGTCAGGCGCTCGACGGATGGGAGTTACACGAAAAAGTGTAACCGGAAACAAAATGCAGACCGTTGTTGTTTTGGTTAACATTTTACAAGTTTGTTTGCCAACGTCCATACCACCCTGAATACACCGGTTCTCGTCCGATCACCGACGCTAAGCCGCGTCGAGCGCCTAAATGGGGACCACCAAGGAAAACCGCATGATATTGATTTTTTGTATTGCATTCTTTTTATAATTTATAATAAAATATTAACTGTAAGTTTTATTATAATATTTATTACCATTCCTTCATTCTTTTTGTTTTTGAATACCTCTGTCTAACTAGGGTGGCTAGCTGTTAAAGCACCCGAAAATTCGACAATGTTTCGCGTCATTGACACTTTTCCGCGTTCATGCAGCAGATGGTAGTTTTGAAGATTACCGTGCTGGTAATCTTCAAAACAATATGCGGACGGAAATGGCTGGACTTTGGATCGTTCTTCAAACGTGGTTCCTGCGAGACGCGACGTCAGTGCGGATTACAGTGGACTACAATTCCATGAACACATGTTTCGATAATGAAGGTGATTCTGATATTTGCAGCGATGAAAGTGATGACGGCGATGAATTAGATTTCGTATAAATGGCATAAAAATATAATAAGTTTTATTAATTATATATTTGTTTTTCAATGTTTTGTTTAATATGTACACTTTAAGGGGCTGTCTTATTTTCTGCATTATAATTAATCAAATTTTTTTTGTTGTTAAATTTTATTTAATTTGAGTACTCAAATAAAATCAAATAGTTTTCTAACATTACCTGCATACTATAATTTTCTTTTATATAAATATCCGAGATTTAATTTTTTGTAAATATTCATTTATGTGCTAATTTTTAAAGAAAGACAACTTGGTTTTTCGTTTCAGAATAATGTTTTATTATGCTGTGTAATTTTAAATACAAAACATAAATTATATATTTTGAGTATTATAAATTGAGTTATATAAAATATAACAGGTAGCAACACCTATTTATGGCCACTTTTAGATTTAATTAGATTTAATTAAGATTTAATTAAACTACTTAACGTTTAATGCAGTTTTCAGCATTAGATAAAGTAATTCAAGAGAGAGGTTCATATGCAGAATACATTCATATTATAGTACAGAAAGAAGAAAAAGAAAGATTTGTAATGTGATGTCGTAACAAACATATTTTTGAGCACTTAAATTATTGTAAACGCTGGCTAAACTTTTGAGATAGATCAAATTAATGTATTACGGAATTGTGTATATCTTAAAAGATCAATGAGAAAGTCGGCGATGGCATATATTTATCTCCTGGGTTGAGAGTGATACGATTGAGAGTGTTCCACTAGACACTCCTGGACTCTAATGTCTTAATTCATGCAAATAAAGTTGTAAAAGAACACAGAGGATGATATAATGCACCATCCACGAGTGAGGAGGTGGTGAAGGTGGCTCAAAAATTATAATGCGCTTATTTTTTAAATAACAGTATTTACCGATTAGTTGAATTGTGGAATTCAATGCCGTTTTCACACAAAAATGATTGTCTTTTTAATAGTATTGCTCTATCAAACAATTTGAAAGTTGTTGTATTTTAAAAAGATATTTTTAAAAATTTTTTGAAGACCAAATCTGAAAATAACCGATTTTGAGCTAGTTTTCGCGATGTGACAACTTTTGAAAGAATCAACCGATTTTGATCTGTATTGTGACATTCCACGTATGTTTTTAACCACTAAAATTGTGTATCTCATCCACCTTTATCGAAGGCTTCTGGGGGGCTTAAATTCATAATACCACTCAGGCCCTTCAAGACCAGTCCGACCCTGGTGATACTAGCATTTCTAAACAAAGTACTACGGAAATTTGATGCATGATTGCTCACTAATAGTTTGGA